>LD350826.1:27585-71960 GCA_001465055.1 Ptychodera flava
TTATCACAGACCTAACTAATGAAGAGGACTCTATCCTCTCTGAGGACATGTAATCAAAGTACCCATTATTAACAAGTGGGGACTGTGTCATCAACGATGACTTGTTGTTTTAAGTTTTTTAACCCCACTTTTTATTTTATTCCTTTACTCTTTACTTAAAATTAATTCAGAAATGTTACATGTGAGGGTAAAATCTTTCTTGAAATCAGATTTGGCATATCAGTGTTTACAGCTCAATAAAACAAAATCATATTTTTTTCTCTCAGGTTAAGTTGCTGTCCCAATGGCACTGGCTGTACTTATCTACATGATGGATGGTTGCTGGTGGTCCATGTCTGCAATAAAACACATGCATAATCACCAGTATTGAGTTGAGAAAACATTAAAAAAAAACAAAAAAAAACTAAAGCGTGTTAATAAATGTTGACTCACCAGTACGTCTATCTTTTTGTAGAGATCCTTCTTGTGGGCGAAGTGCCAGTCACTTCAGTAACGCCTTGTTATTGATTAAAGGGACAGTGTGTGTCACTTTTAATACGCTGCTTTCAGTGTTTATTCTGAGTATCAAAATGTTTTTTGTAATTCTCTAAAAATCAAGTTTGTCAACAAAGTCTGTATATCCATTCTATTTCTAGCATAGCTATTGTTGACATTTGAAAACTAAATTGAATTGTGAACAATACGAGTTTCCTTTATAACTAAAAAGAGTTGACAAAATGAATGCCAGGCAAATAACTTGAAGCTCAATAGAAAATTGCAGTTGTTGATTGACACGCAGAAAGAAGAATATCAACATTTACAGCTACTGCTCCTTTTTGTCAATTCCTTCCGCACACACAATGGAATCTGTTGCAAGTGTTGCCTGGCAACCTATTCTGTCCATTATTAGCCTTTTAAAAACAATTGCAAATTTAATTTGATCAATAATTCCTGGGGGCACTTTGGGATCAACAGGGGCCCTCTTTAAACATTGCAAGGGGCACACCATTGGCCCCCTTTTTTGCCAATGGCCCCTTCTTCAAAGAAGTGGGCCCACAATGGGCCCTATTTTTGAAGTCCTAGATCAAACACTGTTTGAAGATCATTTGCAAATATTTACTGACGTCCAGAATCGTGGGAGGGAGAAGAATATCTATTAAATATACATTATATTATGAAATGCAGTCTAGTTCCTGTATATATCTATTTACAGGTATTATATTGACAATTATCGGAATCACTTACCATGTGTATACCGTATATAAAGGTCACCACATAGGAATCAGCAATTCATGAGGTAGCCAATAGAATCGTCCGTTGCAATTCCGATTTCTATTGCGGCAGTATACGCAAGACCATTCTCCATCGTAGAACAAGGCGATCGTAGTAGTCGCTCGTCTTCTAAATATTGTTTCACATATAAAAAGCTGTTGAAAAGTTTGATTACACTGCTTGTGAAACCTGTGCGTATCATTTCAGAAGGTCAATATTTTCAAATTTCCAAAAAAGCAGCCGTCGAAATCGTGAAAGTAACCGGTCAATTTCGCCGGCTGCCAGCTCATAATGAAACCCCTGCATACTCTAGTGAATTTCTTTTAAACTTTGGAAAAGAATAATTCACAAAGCAAAACAAGACAAGTGCACTTTGATTGCTTTTGTGATACAATCAAAATGTGGCGGCAAGGTGGCCATTTTTGATCTAGTTCTTCATGTCTCCAGCAATTATATAGACATGCCTCAAATGATGTCTTTCACTTTAGGCACAAGGACAACACTCTACTATTTAAATTTGGATGAAAATTATTAGTCACCCCAGAGGATCAAGGATGTCATGTCCGTGCTTGCAAGAATGATTGCGTGCATGTGTGCATGCATCTGTTCTCTGAGACATCGCACACATGCCTGATTCAATTATTTTAGACTTGGTGCAGGGATAATAGGCTATAGCTAGGATAGTAACGCATGCAAATCCATTTATTTTAGTGTGGTATGCATATAAGCCTTGATTTGCATAATAAGTAGTTTTTGAAAAAGAACTCTGTTTCTGGAGCAACTGTGCCAAATTTGATTAAACTTTGTACAGATGTTGGTCACACTGAGCTCTAATAGCACACAAGCGCATATATCAGTATTAGTCAATTAAGTGCCAATTTGCATATTTTATGAATTTTTTTGCTCACGTCTGCCTATGTCGCAGCGATGTCTGTCTGTCTGTCTGTCCGTCTGTTGGTCCGATATCTCAAAAACGGCTTATCAGATCAGAATCAAATGTTGTACATAGATTCAGTTAGCAAATGGCAAGAATTAGTTTGGTGGGTGTGGCCTGCATACTTTTTGCTCATTTGCATAATTAATGATTTTAGAAAAAACATAATACATTAAAAACGACTACACACAATTTGATGAGATTTGCCATAAATGTTGATCACATATATCAGCAGTGGGAACCATTAAGGGGTGACATGAAAGATAGTTGCTAATTTGCATATTTCCTAATTAGGGATATATGTCTGATTTGACTAGATCAAAATCGACCAAACTTGGTATGTATATTAAAGATACTATGATTTAACATTATTGAAAGTCATTAAGTGTTTTAACTGCAGCCAATTCGTAATTTGCATATTTAATGAACTTTGCTAATTAGGGATATATATTTGAATTGACTGAACCAAAGTTGATGAAACTTGCTACATGTATTGAAGCTACTATGATACAACATTTTTGAAAGTCATTAAACATTTTTACTGCAGTCAATTCTGAATTTGCATATTTAATAAACTTTCCCAATTAGGGATATATACAGGGTTTGTACGCTCCTGGAAAGTCCTGGAATTTAAAACCACTCCTGGAAACTCCTGGAAACTCCTGGAAAATCAAAATTCACTCGGCCTGATTGTAAGGGTGAACGTCAAAATTGCAAAAATGCGAAAAGATGTTTTGCGACAGGTGGGGAGCCCTCCCGAGACAAAATTTGGAAAGCGTAGTAGTGTTTCTTATAATGTCGTAAAAGGGTACCCTTGTACTAGCGTGGGCAAGATCCATGTTGTGTATTCCATTATCCATGGTTTTGCACGCACGTACAGTAACATCGAAGTATGCATGAGTAGGTTGTGGAGGGACCGTGTTGAAATTTAAAGCTTGTTCGGGTCATCAGTCACAGCAATGCCTCCTGCAAAGTGTTTATTCAGTGACCATTGGTTGAAACAGCCTGAGTACATAGGATGGCTTGAGGGGCGCAAGACAAATTTGCGGCAAGATGCAAACTTTGTGAAAAGACTTTCGATGTATCGAAAAGCCTAGCACTGCGTATGATGCACCGTGTTCCTGTGGCTCGCCATTCGGTACATTCATGCGAGATATTGCCGGCCTTTGTGCCCTTCACCGTGCATCACCAGCAAACAAATGGTTTTGGGCGTCGTGCGAACAGTTCTATTTGCAGTCTGTGAGCGGTTGAGTGATTCGGGTAGGCATAGATTGGAATCGAGTTGATTTTGGCCAAAAGTAGTTAGAAAAGTAGTTTTCGTGTGCGGTCCAAATTGGGACCGCATGTCTTTGGACCTTAGCAGGGCTGTAGTGGGAGGCTTTATAATGCAGGGAACACATAGCATCATACGCGGGGCTATGAAAAGCCATGCTATAGCTAAAGGAGCAAAACATCAAGCTCTGGTAGGAAACAAACAGCAGCAAGTAAATAAAAAAATGAATGATTTCTTTGCCCGATCTTCATCAAATGTAAAGTCATCGACTAATTCTAAGCCTTCCCTGAGTTTATCTTTCCTGACACCACACTCGCAACTCGCAACTGTCTCAATCGTCAGCGATGTTATTCAAGATGTCGTCATCGTCAAAACCTGTCAATTCGTCATTGACTGCATTTGTCAGCAAAATGATGTCTTATGGGCTGAAGTTTTGTGGACAATGAAACATTAGAAACAATTAGTGTATGATTCTTATTAAAATTGCAAGCTTTATCGTGCAAACACTCCTGGAAAATGGCATTTTTCAACCACAAATACTCCTGGAAAATGGCAAAAAAACTCCTGGAAAGTCCTGGAATTTTGATTTACTTGAAGTGTATGAACCCTGTATATATCTGAATAAACTTGATTGCAGTTGTTGAAACTTGCTATATACATCAAAGATACTGTGATATAACATTATTGAAAATCAAAAGACATTTTTACTTCAGCCAATTCCCAATTTGCATATTAAATAAATTTTCATAATTAGGGATATTTATCTGAATTGACTCAATCAAAATTGATGAAACTTGCCATGTACATTAAAGACACTATAATACAATAATATTGAAGAAAGTCATTAAGCAATTTCTCTTCAGCCAATTCCTAATTTGCATATTTAATGAACTTTCCTAATTAGAGATATGTATCTGAATCAACTTCACCAAAGTTTACAAAACTTGCTACATATATTGCAGATACCATGATACAACATTATTGAAAATCATTAAGCATTTTTAGTTAAGCCAATTCCTAATTTACATATTTAATGAACTTTGCTTATTAGGGATATACCGGTATACTTGGATTTACTTGATCAAAGTTGGCAAAACATGCTATGTACGGTACATTGATGATTATACCAGGTTAAAACAATATCATAAGTCATTTCACATTTTCATGTCAGCTAATTTATAATTTGCATGTCTAATGACAGCTCAGCATATATGGCTTGAAGGACTTGGCCAACCATAATTACACTTGCTATATAAAGTGGTGGTACAATGACAGCCGTAAAAGAATTTTAATATTTTTATTTCAGCAAATTACATATTTGTATACTTCATGACCTAATCGACAGTGATTATTGTTCATTATGTTGATCATAATACTTTCAATGAAGTTGCAAACATGTGGCAAAGGTTAAAATTTACACATAACTGCAATATATAATTAAAGCTGCAAGCAGCTTCACGGGGCTCAAGCACTTGCAAACAGTGGCAAAAGGTGCCACAATGATAATCAATAACCCTCTAATGTCATAAGGTGGTTCATTCGATCAAAATAAGAGCATGCATTATTATATCGGCATTTACAGGCATATTTGTTCAATCAAGATGAAGGGCAGTGTGGGCCTGTTAGATATTGTTGCAGAAAGATTTTTTACCAAATTTATTCCTGTGTACCAAACATCAGACATCTAGTGTATAAGCTAGCCCAGAATTAGATATGCACATAATTGATGAGGCACAGGATGTGGCACCTCCAGGTCTCCAATCATACCAAATATGAGAGGTGTAGTAATTTTTTCTACTGAGTTGGAGATGTATGTATATTTGAGGTCAAAGGTCATTTAGGTCATGTCACATTTTGTCAAAACAATTGTATACCACAGTTATCCCTATGTACCAAAAATTAGACCCAAATCTCTATTGGTTGGCGCAGAATTAGATATGCACATATGAGGTACAGGATAAGCCGCCATAAGGTCTCCCATCATTCCAAATATGAAGGGTGTAGCACTTGTGGTTACTGAGTTATGGACATATATGTATATTTGAGGTCAAAGGTCATCAGGGTCATGTTACATTTTGTCAACAAAATTGTATTCCATAGTTATCCCTATGTACCGAAAATCAGATCTCTATCTCTATTGGTCAACCCAGAATTAGATATGTGCATAATTAATGAGGTACAAAATGTGCCATCATAAAGTCTCCCATCATACCAAATATGAAGCAGGTAGCACTTGTGGTTACTGAGTTATGGACATATATGTATATTTGAGGTCAAAGGTCATTGGGGTCATATGACATTTTATCAACATAATTGTAGTCCTTAGTTATCCCTATGTACTAAAATTTAGACCTCTAGCTCTATTAGGAACCTTATTATTACATATGTGCATAATTAATGAGGTACAGTATTTTGCCAGGGTCAAAGGTCAGAGGGCATTCCAAAATTTTGAGTAGAATTTGGTCCTCTACTGGTCAATGTTCATAAGACAGTAACCCTCCCGGACTCTCACATTGGTCAGAATAAGCCATTGCCATAGCTTAGCTGCAAAGGTATAGCACACGTCATAGGTCATTGAAAAATGTGAAAAATAATACTTTAAAAATCTTCTTCTCTGAATCGAAATGGCCTGAAGATTGGCAATTAGGAGCCTTGACCTATTGACTACAAATGTTGTTAACAGTACTTTGATTGATAAATTTGTTTGCAAATGAGATGAATTTAAAAGTTTAAATTGAAGATAACTGCTGGGTCATGTGACCAGTTGGCATGGTAACACAGTAAATAAATAGCGTCTCTGAGTTTTACCTATGCGTAAAATTGCAAGTCATTTGGTGCAATTGTTTTTGAATGGGAGCCATGATCTGCGAAAGTAGGTCAAAGGTCATTCAAGGTCATCAAAAATTGTGACAATATTTTTGGTCCCTTACTTACCCCTATGAATCAAGGACCAAACCTGTAGCCCCTGTAGTTCCTGAGATACACTGATTTTGCGTAATTAATTAGTTATGGAAAAATGTCAATTTAATCACTTAAAAATCTTCTTCTCAATAAACGGCAAGGTCAATGAACCTGAAATTTGGCATATGGCATCTCAGTACTATGTTTTATCAAACTTGTTCACAGCGTTTTGATTGGTCAAGTTTTATGCAAATAAGGGAGAATACAAAATTTGAATCCAAGGTGGCAGCCAGGTCAAATGACCCACTTTATTGAAAGAGTCATGTGCACTAGAACTCAGTCAGAGGTCGCGCTAGGATTTTTTTATATGCATATTTTTGACGCGTCCATGAAAAAAATGCGTCAAATGCTCTCATAAATGCGTCAATTTGATTCCTTTGTGTTCACTATGTAACAACAGTAGGTTGACCTTTGACACCCCCACCTATTAAACAGACTATTTGTAACATAAACACAATCCCTGGGAAGAAATTAACGCAGTCGTTTAGGCGATAACTGTTATTGGTATTTATACTTTACAAATTGCAACAATGAAATTAAACAACTTTTGAAAATAAAGATGACATCACTGATCGTACAGAAACGTGATGTTGAAGAAGGGATGGCACAAAGATTCTTGTGTAAGTATATCTCACATTTAAAAAAAACGCTTACTTCAAAGACCGTGTCCTCAATTTTGTAATTTTACAGCAATCTTTGTCGACATTCTGTTAATACTATGCTCATCTCAAAATTATATCTCTAAAAATGATGACTTTTGAAACACCGAAAGACGAACAATAACTTTGTCAAATGTTTACTTTAAGAACTTGCGCAATGCTTATCGAACCTTCATTTAAGAGTGTGCGTTGTCGCGATAGAGGGAAAAGTCTTAATTTGCTTAAGTAAGCCATCAGCTGTTGCGTTTTTTCGTAAACTGGCGTCTTCATCAAGTTCAAGGACAAGAGCTGGCCAGTTACACCCGATGGATTGTACTGCATGAGAGAGCGACAGCCATCTGACAGCACACGGTTGTTTCAAACTTAGGAAGTCGGAATTGTCAAGCGCTTTGTTCAGTTCTCTCAATCTTTCGTACCTCGACGCAGAATACTCAAAATACAGATACACAGAATTTACAACACTGCGATACTTTGCAATTTCTACCACACCCTTTGTAGCATCTGACGCAGCCAAGGCAACACGGTGTGCAGCACAGTGTACACGAACCACGTATGGATTTAGACGCTGTAGACGGACTCCGACACCATTATGACGACCTGTCATAACGCTTGCGCCATCTGACCCTAAACCGACCACTTTGCGAACGTCAATATTTCGCGACTGTAGGGAGGCAAGAACAGCATCAGTAAGAGTTTCAGCTTCCCTGCAACAATCATCACATTTCCAGCAAAAACGGTTTTGTGACAACCTCCTTTCAAAACACGTAGATAAATTATTAATTTCTTCTGAATGGTGATGTTGACAGTTTCGTCAATGATGATGGATATTACCGAACTATTTTTGATGTCGTCAGCAATATCATCTTTGATAACTTCACACAGCACATTCTGCATCTCTTCTATGCTGTCATGATGAGTGTACGTATTGGCATCAACGAAAGGAGAACACTGATTGAGCTGTTGCAGCTGAATTAGATTTGCGAATTTGTGGTCGGCAATTTCCGACTTGGCCAGGAAATATACGGTTCTCAGCATAGCTGCTTGAGATGACAGAGTTTTGGCGTTTGATTGACAAACGGCTTCCTCTAAACATCTTTTTTCCGGATGAAATCGTTCTGCAGCTTTGTGATCTTCACTGCCTATATGGCGGGTGAGAGCAGACCGTTGTAAATCGCCACATCCATTTCCAGTAAACGCATTTATTTTACCAGAACTCAAACAAATACGACAAAACATTCGCTCAACTTTCTTTGAATCGACAACAACCCATCGTTTCTCCAACCACGGAAAAGTGGCTTCCCATTCTGGCTTGTACTTTCGTGCAGTCCTTCATTTTTCGCTATCAACAGTACCTGCAATCTGAGTTTCCTGCTGACGTGACGGCTCCGCTTGAGTTCCTCCGCACACTGCAACCTCCTCAGCATTCCAGCTATCCGCACAAGTGTTGAATTGGGCGATAATCGACCTGTTTTCTGGTTGCGATTACCATTATGAATAAATTTAAATATACTAGTTTGAAGAGACATATTTCAATGAGAGTTCAGAAGGTAGAAAGGTTATCGCCAAGAGGTCACTGCACTGGTTTCTCACTGGGCACACTGAATTTTCTCATTCAAACATTCAAACTGAAATCACCAATGGCAGCCAAGAAAAGATAATGACAGGAGACTGATATTCTGTCACTCAAAGTAACGTGGTATACTATTAGATTTTTATTATCAACTTTCAACCAATCACACGAATCACAGTGTCATGACTGTGTTGTTTCCATCAAGAACGTCGAAAATTACCTACTTTGTTGCAACTATTTTTTTTAGTCTGTAGTCTGTACTTGGCTACATTTTGTTCAAAGGCTACGGTCGGCTTTCTTCAGTGATGACAATTTCACTTCACCGGCCGGCCTCAAACCTTGTCTCAGAGGGCGCGCAGGCCCAGTTATTTTTAGCACACTAACACTTCTATGAAATACCACTGCGTACGCCTTGTACGTAGTTCTTGGCAATGTCGCCTTGATGTACGCATCGATTTTGACGCAGTCCATTTATTTTTTGCGTCAAAACAACTACATTTGCATGAAATACGCATGAATTTTGCGTTAACGCAACCTCTGACTCAGTGGGCTTACTAAGCCCTGAAAGTTTGAAAAGGCTGGGTGCAACGGTTTTGGAGTTCTAGGATGGCAAAAAAAGGGAAGAAGAAGAAGAAGAAGAAGAAGAAGAATATTGAACCCCTACAAATACAATAGGGGCCAAGCCCCATAGGGGGCTTGGGCCCCTAATGAAATACGTGAGCATTTTCAGTTCATATCTGGTTGTAATGAGGGTTATATGTCTAGAAATACTGCAGCAGCAAATTTGATGAAACTTGGTACAGATCTTTAGCACAGTCTCATGTATGTTACGGAGACACTTGGCTGTGTCATGTGAATTAGTTGCTTATTGCATATTTAATGAGCTTTCTTCATTAGTTTGCTATGTCAAGAACCACTGCATCAAATTTGATGAAACATGGTACAGATATTGACCTGGGAGTACTTTAATACTGTGTGAAGACATTAAGCAGTATCATGTAAATTGATTGCTAATTCACATATTTGATGAATTTTCATACTTAGTATGATATATCTAGAAATGCTATATCAAATTTAATGAATCATGGTACAGATGTTGATCTTCCAGTACTGTTATGGGATGCAAAGATATGTAGAAGTATCGTGTCAATTAACTGCTGATTTGCATATTGAATGAATTTTCATAATAAGTATGATATGTCAAGAAATACTGCATCAAATTTAATGAAATGTGGCACAGATGTTGATATTTTGGTGATGCAATAGTGTGCATAGATCAATAGAAGTGTCATGTCAATTAACTGCTGATTTGCTTATTTAATGAACTTTCGTAATTAGGCTGATATGTCAAGAAACAGTTCATCAAATTTCTAAAAAACTTTGTAGGGATGTTGAGCTCACATTGCTTTAACATTTGAATGAAAACATTTATCAGTGTCATTCAAATTAATTGCTAATTTGCATATTTACTGAATTTTGCTAATCACTGGGCTATGTCCAGAAATACTGCATCGAATTTGATGACACAAGGTACAGATGTTAATCGTTCAGTATTGTAATACTGTGCGAAGACATTAAGCAGTATCATATCGTTTCTTTGCTAATTTGTATACTTAATTATCTTTCATAATTAGTATGATATGTCTAGAAATGTTGTATCAAATTGAACGTGGTACAGATGTTACTTTTTTAGTGTTATTTTCAAAGAATATGGTATTTGCATTATTTAAACAGAATGGTCTTATTTATCTGTTTGATTCTCATGGTAGAAATGATGAAGGGTACCTCCAGTACAATGGACATGAAGTCCTAGTTATTGTTGATTCTATGACTTGGCTTTGCTCTTCATGCCCCTGACAGTTAACCTCGTGACTATCTTAATTTGTGAACAGAATTAATAACTTGTGCATCATTCATACCTGGTGACGTCAATAGAGATTCTGATTTAAAAGGTGATGCAACAAAATGTATCATAGAAACTCAAAAAAGATCTCCAAAAATTCCTCTAATTGAGAGTCTGAATCTGCAGTGAAATAAATGTACCTTAAGAGGCTTCTTGTCCCCAAAACTCATTGTGTACAGGAATTTCTCTCAAAGTTCTTATAATGCGATCAGAAATACAGAGTTTTGTAATTAATATCCTGCAGTTTACATTTTTATATCCATCAAATACCTTTCACAAGAAAAGAAAGTTAAATTGACTATACATTCTCAGTTTTAATTTTTATCAGCACTATTGAGTCCTCACATCATTATGAAAGTAATGAATCCATGAAACTTGATATCTTTCATCAAGTTCTCTGTGAACCGTTTTAACAGTAAGATTAATAATTAATTCAGATACAATTCAAACACCTTAATCCAGCAGGACTGTGTCATCAATGATGACTTGTTGGTATATAGGGATAACTTAGCAATACAATTTTTTTGACAAAATGTCATGTGAGCTAGGTGACCTTTGACCTGAAATATACATGTTTGTCCATTACACAGTAACCACAAGTGCTACACCCTTCATGTATGGTATGATGGGACACCTTATGAAGCCACATATTGTACCTCATTAATTATGCACATATCTAATTTTGAGCGAGCCAATAGAGCTAGAGGTCTGATTTTTGGTATATAGGGATAAGTTAGCAATACAATTTTTTTGACAAAATGTCACGTGACCTCAATGACCTTTGACGTGAAATATGCATATTTGTCCATTACTCAGTAACCACAAGTGCTACACCCTTCATGTACCGTATGATTGGACACCTTATGACGTCACATACTGTACCTCATTAATTATACACATATCTAATTCTGAGCGAGCCAATAGAACTGGATGTCTGATTTTTGGTATATAGGGATATCTATAGGATAGAAGTTTTTTGACAAAATGTCATGTGACCTAGATAACCTTTTACCTATAATATACGCTTATGTTAATAAATGAGTAACCACAAGTGCTATGTCCTTATATTTAGTAAGATGGGAGACCTTATGACAACACATGCTTTACCTCATTATTTATGCACACATCAAATTCTAGGCAACCGGATAGAGCTAGAGGTCTGATTTTTGGCATGTAGGGATTAATTAGCGATACAATTTTTTTTCCAAAATGTCATGTGACCTCAATGACATCTTTGACCTATACATATATATGCATAACTCAGTAACCACAAGTTCTATACCCTCCAATTCTGATAGGATATTAGACCTTAAGATGTCACATCTTGTACCTCTATTTATTAAGCGCATATGTATTTCATGGCTGGCCAATACAGCTAGAGGTCTGATCTTTTTTTCCCGATTAAGAACCATAACTTAGACATGCCCCATGTGTTTCAAATTGGGAACAACTACATAGACCGATGTGCCGATAGATCTCAACATATACACTCCAGTGATACTTGTTAATGACCACATTTCCCTGCCCCATCAAGACTAATACTCCTATTACAAGTTGGGACTATGTCCTTGTCAATGAATTGGTTTTTCCATAGAAATGCTCGCACTTATTTCAGCATCAATCTTATTTCCTTTGCTCATGATAATGAACACTTGTTACACAAAAACATATGTTGTCTTGCAGATGAAATGATAGGTCTGCACTTATTTTAACTTTTATCAGTTACATTGTCGGTATAAGGATGTTCATAGGATACCTTTCAGGGGTAGTCTCACTCTTTTGTTTAAAGGGGTAAAATCACAAATAGAAACACAGTTAAACTCGTAGACACCCGTGGTTGCACACTTGCCTGCCTTCTTTAACCACATGATTTGCCTGCAAATTCATCAGTTTTAACTTTACACACATTGTACTAAAGAGGGTATTACTCGAATTACTTTGCAGAAAGACAGAATGAACATATAATACAAGAAACTTCATCAATCAGGATTCCTTTGAATCGCCGACCAGGTGAGTAACATTAGAGTGGCAAATTTGAGATCCAATCCAGAACCATGTGTTATAATATATTTCACAAAGAAAGTGTTCATATGTGTTATTGATACTTTGAAACTATTTTAAAGGGCAAGTGAAATGCAAATTTAGACATTCTCTGTCCCATTTATGTTGTAGTATTCTATATATTATCGATGTTGCTTGCTCATACTTGATTCTTATTGTGTCACCAAACAGAGCGTTGACATCAGTGACACTTCCAAATCTATTGAGGAAACAATGAGGTGACAGTTATAACTGCAAACTAGATATACCGTATCAACAGCAAATTATGCTGTATAAATTAAGTCTTTTTGTTCAGGCATTCTCATGTAAAGGCAATTTTTGATGTGTTTTTCCTTTTGTGTGCCCCTGTGCAAAATAGTCAACATGTTTGGTACTTTTGCTTAGCAAGGGAATTTTCTCACCATATGCACCACAGAAAGTATTTTCCTCACGCTTTTTTCAATGAAGTGCATGTTGAGATCATATGACAGTACAGTGCACAGCCTGTAGCTTAGCTCAAAAACATTAAAAACACTGTCAAGTGTGGTTTGATACATGGCGAAGCCCGTACAGGCACATGGTTGGTGTCTGTTTCCTTACTCATGCGATAAGCATTGCCTCTGGTTCGAAAATAACAGATTGATACTTTGGTTGTTATTTTGTTGGTATCCAAAACTACTAGTAGTAAATCATAATGAGTGACTGGTCCCAAGTGACAGGCAGAAGTCGGATGTCAGTGAGCAGTACCTGGTGATATATCTATATTCACAATCAGCATTGCTGCTTCTTCAAAAATCGATGTTTTAGGGACTTGGTCTATTAATTTGTAGGTTTCAGCTGTCTGTTGTGATGAATTACCAACTGATTACAGTAATTATTCGGAGGCTAATTCTCTGATGGGCATGTGACAGGCACGACATGGACAGGCAAAGAAAATAGTATAGGAGGACCTGAATTTATCTAATTTCTGTCTAGGTAGGATTCAATTTTGCGAGCAAAAACACATTTTATATGGTAATTTAAAATACACAGGAGAGATCAGATTTGCTATGTAATGCGTTATTATATAATATGTGGTACTTCAACTATCCCTGGAAACAGGCATACATATTAACCCTCAACCAGTCAAAATGGTGCACACAAATAGCTTTATATCATATTCCTTGACAGATTTTCAACAGCTGACCATGGCCTGGGGTATCCACTGAAAGAGTTTACAGCAATTGATTGAATAAAAGTATACTAAGGCTTACTGGGCATGGCAGTACTCTCGCATTTGCACTTTGAAACCTAGTGTAGCTTTCACTGTTTCAGATATGGTGCACATTTGAAGGAAGCAGCCTCCAACGCATGATCACAGCATGCACAACACCAGCTGCTGGTACCGGGTGGGTGTCTTGTTCTGCCTCAAGCATTGCACTTTTCAAATAATCCTGGGTTTTTGGAAACTTTAAGTAACGAAACACCATCACTTTGGAACTTTTAGCATCCTACTGATTCTATGGACATCTACGGCCTTGACTAGGCTTCACAGTACTGTGTCCTTGTGCTTGTGTCACTTCTGTTTTTGGGAGATCGCCCAAAGAGCACTCCTGGTCTTTTGACGCACTCTTTCGAATTACTGTGAATGGGTGAAAAAGTGTTAACAATACGGTTTCCAGAAGAAATTAATTTATTTCACGCATTATTTATACTAAGCTTGCTAAGTGCAATTTAAATTGGTTGGAGGGTTGATCATGTCAGGAGCACTTTAATATAGGCTTTACTAAAAAGGGGTGAAAAGGAGTCCATGGCAGTTTACAATGATGTTTTACACAGTGCTTAGAGAAGGAGAAACAAAATAGACATTTTAAAGACTGTTTGTCATACATTAGGCATTAAATATGAATAGTTATTCTACTTTTTATCTCATGTTTGAAGCACGTTACTTAGCCTCAATATTGAACATTTTGCCATGGAAGTCTTCTATTGATTTTGCACTCAAATTATAATTACCAGTGCCATTTTACATAGAATCATACAAACAAAGTGTCTGCATCTTAATACGAATACCATGAAGAATATTTAAGCATGGTGGTGTTCTTTTACTTAACATAGGGAAAATGCCAATAAATGCACAGCATTCTCATAATACGGGCTATGTGTAATACTCTCTGATGTATCAAAGTAGAATTGAGCTGAAGGAAATGTAAGCAAAGCTCAAGTATTTGGGTATACTGTGAAGCACACAGAAAAACATGTTTAAACCAGTAGCAGACCTACATTTCAATGGACAGTACAGTAACAATTAGAATTATAACTCTTTAAACGTTTTGATCTTCTTGAGATATTTGGTGATGTTTCGTCTCTCACAACAAATTACACATGACAGCGTCATCAACAATATGACTTTCCCTTATCAAATATAAAGCATGTATTATGTTGACTTAAAAGGAAACTGAAGACTTAGTGGCAGGCATTACCACAGGTGACCCAGACAGTATTAATAAGCTTATCATTGAGTTTTTGTCACTCTTTTCTCTATCAGTTCCTATCCTTTTCTCCATCACAGTCCCACTATGGATATAGGGACAGTGTGTTCATGCTCTGACTGATCGGAGTAAATAAAATAAACGGTTGTATAACCTAAGCTAGCCTCTTGACGGTTTATTCATTTTACACCCCATTACAAGGACATTTATCTCTGATAATAATTATTACGTGTAGTATTTTTTAGATATTCTTGATGATTTCCGCGAATTTAGACAGGAAACCTTGTAAACTATCATTGCAAACATCTTTGATATAATATTTTTGTAGAGTTTGCACCAGCGCAAGAAGTACTTGCTGTATGATTTCTTTACATGAACGAAATGTTATCTCATTCCACTTGTTATCTGATTCTGCCCTAAAGAGTTCTCCAAATCACATAGGCCTAAATAACTGTATCAAAGAAAATCGGCCGATTTAATTGAAGGATACAACGCGCTAGAATATTCCTCTCATAGAGAAAATAATGTTTCTTAAAACTTAAACGAATTTCCCATGTTTCTGAGAAAAAAACAGCAAAATTGTTGAGAACGCACAGCTAAACTGAATGGCAGACAAACTCTTAGCAACACCACACGATCGAGAGAACCATGCTTAACAACAAAAACTTTGACCACAGTCAAAATCAGACTTGTCTCTGGGAAATATGTTTACAAGTTTGCCAACATATAAACAGCGTAAAGGTCAAAGGTTTCAACTTCTGACTTCCTGCTTTACGGATGTCCTTATGCCATGAACTGCACGCAAGGCACTGGCAGTGTTTGCACTGTTCGCGACCATTTAAACGTTTGAAATTAGAGTACCTGGCTCTCCTCGGCCATCTAAATACATTGGCTGCAGTAAATTTTTGATAAATGGTCATGACTTGCCGCAATTTGGTAATTTTTGGACACATTTCAGGAGAGCTTCTTACCTTCCCGTTTTAGTAACCTTTCCTATCTTTTGTGATGTTGACCAACCCATAAAATACCTGATAAGTCCACGGATTAGCATAATTAGTTGTGTTGACTAGTTAATTACAAGATGTGTGTATATTAGAGATAAGCGTCCTTGTAATTGGGTGTAAAATAAATAAAGGGTCAAGAGGCTAGGTTAGGCTATATAGTCAATTATTAGTCCCCACGGACACCGTCCGGGGGGACTTATAGGTTTGGTCATGTCCATGCGTGCGTCCGTGGGACCATCCGTTCACGCGAATATCTCAGAGATGCCTGGAGCGATTTCATTCAAACTTAGTACAAGGATTACTTCATATGTCATACAGATGCACGTCAATTTGTTTTGTGATACGATCCAATATGTCCGCCAGGCGGCCATTTTGCTACGATTTTTTCATGTACAGAGCCATAACTCAGACATGTTTCAATCGATTTTATTCAAAGTTGGTATAAGGACATCGACCAATGTCATAGATATGCATGTAAATTTGTTATGTGATACAATCCAATATGGCTGCCGTGTGGCCATTTTTTGACAATTTTTCATGTACAAAGCCATAATTCAGTCATATCTCAACCGATTTTATTCAAAGTTGGTACAAGGACATTGACCTTTTTCATACAAATGCATGTCGATTTGTTTTGTGATACGATCCAATATGGCCGCCAGGCGGCCATTTTATTACAATTTTTTCATGTATAGAGCCATATCTCAGACATGTTTCAACCGATTTTATTCAAAGTTGGTACAAGGACATTGACCAATGTCATAGATATGCAAGTCAATTTGTTTTGTGATACGATCCAATATGGCTACCAGGCGGCCATTTTGTTACAATTTTTTCATCTACAAAGCCATAACTCAGGCATATCTTAGCCGATTTTATTCAAAGTTGGTACAAGCATATTGATCTATGTCATACATATGCATGTCAATTTGTTTTGTGAGACAATCCAATATGGCCACCAGGTGGCCATTTTATCATAATTTTTTTTATGTACAGAGCCATAACTCAGACATGTTTCAACCGATTTTATTCAAAGTTGGTACAAGGACATTGACCAATGTCATAGATATGCAAGTCAATTTATTTTGTGATGTGATCCGATATGGCTGCCATGTGGCCATTTTGTTACAATTTTTTCATGTGCAGAGCCATAACTCAGACATGTATCAAGCAAATTTATTCAAAGTTGGTACAAGGAGATTGACTAATGTAACACATATGCATGTCAATGTATCATGTGATATGATCGAATATGGCTTCATGGCAGCCATTTTGTTACAATTTTTTCATGTCCTTAGCCAAAACTCAGTCACGTCTCAACCAATTTTTTTCACCAATTTTATTCAAACTTAGTACAAGAACATTGACCTATGTCATACATATACACATTGATTTGTTTTGTGATACGATCCAATATGGCTGCCGTGTGGTCATTTTCTTGCGATTTTTTCATGTCCAGAACCATAACTCAGACATGTTTCAAGGGAATGTATTCAAAGTTGGTACAAGGACATTGACTTATGTAATACATATGTACGTGGATTGGTTTCACGATATGGTCTAATATGACCACATGGTGGCAATTTTGTTAGGGTTGTTTCATGTCGAGAGCCATAACTCTGGCAAGTCTCAAGCGATTTTATTTAAAATTTGGTACATGGACATTGAGCTATGTCATACATGTACGTGTTGATTTTTTTAAACAGTAAGATCAAATATCGCTGCGTAACGGCGATTTTGTTACGATTTTCTCATGTACAGAGCTATAACTTAGACATATTTCGACCAGTATCATTCAAAGTTTGTACAAGGACATTGACATATTTCATACATATGCTTGTCAATATGTTTCACGTCATGTAGCAGTATCATGTCAAGTATTGAATTTTCATAATTAGGCTGATATGTCAAGAAATACTACATCAAATTTCATGAAACTTTGTACAGATGTTAAGCTCATATTGCTTTAACATTGAAAAAGACATTTATCAGTGTCATTTCAAATAATTTGTAATTGCATATGTTATGAACTTTCCTAATTAGAGTGATATATCCACAAAATAATACAACATCAAATTTGATGAAACTTGATACAGATGTTGATCTCATAGTGTTGTAAATACCGCATCAAACTTTATGAAATATGGTACCGGTGATAATCTGTTAGTGTTAGGATAGTATGCAGAAATGTTTTACAACATCCTGTTGATTAATTCCTAGTTGACTCATTTAATGAACTTTAGGATGGTGGCCTACATTGGTTTCATGTTTTCATCACTATGGAACTCACTCTTGGCCATTGAGCGCCATCTGTATCAAAGTATTTTTATCACAGACCTAATTAATGAAGAGGACTCTATCCTCTCTGAGGACTTGTAATCAAAGTACCCATTAACAAGTGGGGACTGTGTCATCAACGATGACTTGTTTAATTACTACGATCAGTCAGAGCATGAAGAAAAGGAGAGGAACTGATTGAGAAAACTAAGAAAAACTCAATAATAAGCTTATTAGTAGTGTGTGGGCCACCTGTGGCATTACTCAAAAGATAACCTTGAACACTGGTGTTGATGGCTTAATTATCACAAGCACACTTCAGCAGCAATGCATTGATGACACTCTGTAAACGACATTTGAGAGAAACAGTCTGGCCAGATAGGTAGCGACGATGTAGATCATTGCACTGTATATCTCCAGAGTCATCCACAATTACTAATATGACAAAATTGTCTGAGTCAAAGACAACATCGGTGCAGTTAGGTTCAGAATTGTCAGTTAAAATAATGATGACATGTGTTCCGTAATGTGTTTTTTATTCAAGCCTCAAAATGGCGAACTCTCGCTTACAAGGAAGTAGGGGGTCAAAGGTGAACAGCATAATTAGCATAGCCTTGCATGCCTCAAGCCATATCTCGTAACATCCCCCTTTTCATAAAAAAAAACGAATCAACAATTCAACAAATCCAGAACAAGAAATCAGATTTAACAAAGAAGTCGTTGAACTAGGGTTCATGTATAGATTTTTTTTTGTTCCTTCATTTGTTTGTTAGTTTGTTTGTTCATTTGTTCCACGATAATGCCCTAGCTTCTATTCTGCATGCATAACTGCCTAACACTACAGTCAAGGGTCAGCAAAGCTACTTTAGCACAAAATCTTTGAAGCATGCTGGGGGTTAACAACCCTTGTACGCGTGCGTTGTGTAGGTGCTGATGATATATCTGGAGCAGTATTCCCATTGCTGTTGTCAGATGTTGTTTTCACACAATCTGGCCGAGAATCCTGTGTTGATGATGGATGACGCTTTGTAGTTGGAGATTCACACTGTATGGCATCCTTTTCGGCTGTTGGAGGCATCTTTTCCTTTGTTGCTCGTAGAAATTTACGATTATGACGATACACTTGACCATCGATGTTGACGTGGTATGAGCGAGGAGCGACTTGTGCAAGGCAGGTTCCCATGCGCCACTTCTTTTCTTTGTCAGTTGGTAGTGGTTTCATCTGTACTGTTTGGCCTAGTTGTAGCTCTGGAAGTTCCTTTGCATGTTTGTCATGGTGTAGTTTGGCTTTTTTTCTGCAATGCTTGATTCCCTCTGTAACTGCCTCCACAACTTTGGGTTGAAGAAGTCGGTTTGCAGTTGGCAATAATGTGCGTGTGTGGCGTGACATAAGGCGCTGTACAGGGCTGCTCTGCATTCCTTCCATTGATGTATTTCTCCAATCAAGAAATGTTTTCCATGGATCTCTCTCATCTTTCTGTGCTTTCTTGAGTAGCCGTTTAGCAATTTTGACTGCTGCTTCAATTTTACCATTCGACTGGCTGTGGTAAGGTGATGATGTAATCAACTGGAATTCCCAGTCTTGCGCAAAACTTCGGAATTCTGCACAATCAAATTGTGGGCCATTGTCAGACATAACAACATCTGGCACCCCATGTCGGCTGAATTGTACTTTGCAGCAGTTGACGATGGTTGCTGCTGTAGTGTTTGTTATGCGGTCTATTTCCCAAAAGTCTGAGTAATAGTCCACAATGACTAGGAATTCAGTCTGCACCATGGTACTGGAATAAGTCCATAGCAACTCTGCTCCATGGTCTGTCTGGTATCTCATTAGTCATGAGTGGTTCTCTCCGCTGATTCTGGTGTGTATATTCATTGCAGGTGGTGCATTGACCAATGGCATCCTTTATTTCTTCACTCATGCGCGGCCAAAAGATAGTATCATGGGCCTTACGAAGACATGAGCCAATTCCAAGGTGGCTGGAATGTACTCGAGCTAACATCTCTGGACGCATTACCTTGGGAATGATGATTCTGGGACCCTTATACAAGATACCATTTTGCACCGTGATCTCGTCTCTATATTGCCAGTATTCTCTGATGGCAGTAGGAGCTTCTTTCAGCTCTGGCAATCCTGCAAGTACTGTGGTTTTCAGCACCTGCAGGGCTTCATCCTGCTGTGTATGTCTCTGTATCTGCTGTATTCGTTGGTCAGTGACATTCAAGTACTCTGCTGCATTGATGTTCTCAATTTAAGTGGTGTACTTTGACTCTTGCTTGATGCTAAATATTGCATACTTGGGAGTATCATTGTGTATTTCCCTGGGTGGAAGTGATGCTCGAGAAAGGAAATCTGCGGTATACATTTCCTTTCCTCTCTTGTAGTGGACATCGATATAATTGTAATTCTGTAACATGTACTGTAGCCGCTTTGGAGCAGACAGCAATGGCTTTTTGAAGATGATTTCCAGGGGTCGGTGATCTGAGTGTACAGTGATCATATCACATCCCAATATGTACTGATCAAATCTCTCACATGAGAATACAATGGCCGGGCATTCCTTTTCAATTTGGGCATGGCGTTGTTCTGTCTGTGTTAGTGACGTGGATGCAAACGCTACCAGCTGGCCCTTCTGCAGCAATACCGTTCCTAATCTGGTTTCACTTGCATCGCATTGTATTGTGGTTTCTTCTTTGACATTGTAGTACCGTAGCACAGGAGCATTAGTGACAAGTCTCTTTACTTGTGTTACTGATTCGTTATGATGCAGTTGCCATGCCCATAGTGCATCCTTGTCTGTAAGTCTTTGAAGGGGCTCGCATACTTCGGATAAGTGTGGCAGGAATTTTGCGAGATAATTCACAAATCCTACAAATCGCTGTACTCCTTGTACATCTGTGGGGTTCTGCATTTCTAGTATCGCTCGAACCTTTTCTAGGTCTAGTTTAAGACCTTCTGATGTCAACAAATGCCTCATGCATGGTACTGCTGTGAGTCTGAGTTTGAGCTGTCCCAGACCAGTTTAAATGTACAACTTGTCTCTGTCAATTATTCATGGGCACGCACCCTCAAACTTTCGTTACTTTTTGAAAGCTGTATTGCAGCTAAACTGTCATGTGGGGGAATGTTATTTTCGACCATGAAAGTATATTCAGCTGAAGCTTTAGATTGACTTCTCTAGCACGGTTCAGAACTTTCTTCAGATTCTGATCATAATCTCTATCTGCTTCTTCTTTTTTGTCTCCAGAGCCATATACTAAGATGTCATCTACTATCACTTCTGCACCTGGTAACGATCCTAATACTTCATGTTGCCTTCTTTGAAAGTCTTCTGGTGCACTATTAATACCAAATGGCATCCTTAACCAACGGTAGCGCCCAAATGGTGTCCAGAAGGTTGTTAGATAACTACTCTTTTCATCTAACTTGACTTGCCAAAATCCATTCTTGGCATCCAATACAGGGAACACTGTGGCATTGGTGAGTCTTGGCAACGCTTCCTCAATAGTAGGCATTGGATAGTGTGATCGTTTCAATGTCCTGTTTAGATCACTCAGATCTAAGCAGACTCGTAGTTTACCAGGTTCCTTGACTGCAACCATACTGCTGATCCAGTCAGTAGGAGTGGTAACTTTGGCTATCACTTTCTGTTTCTCTAGTGATTCAAGTTTTGCCTTCAGTTCTGCTCTCATTGGGGCTGGAACTCTTCGTGGTTGGTGTCGTACTTGTTTTACATTTTCATCAATTTCAAAGTGGTGTTCTCCGGGTAGACATCCCAGACCATGAAAAACATCAGCATACTCTGTGAGTACTTGTTCTTCAGTCATCAAGTCATTGTTTTGTTGTTGCCCAGGCAGTGCTCTACTTTGTATTGTATTATCAACCTGTATTGTATCAACTAGCTGTTCTACATTTACAATGAGTAGTTGCAGTCGCTCACATGTCTCCGCTGATGGCAGGGGTTTCTGCTTGGAGTCGGCTATCTGAAATGTCAGGCTGTATGTGTTACCTCTGTTGCGGCATTTCAAGTCACACTGTCCCTTTGGATATATGGATGTACCTCCATACAGTCTTATTTTCTCTTTGCAAGGCTGCAGCTGAGGATCTCCATCTTGGGTAATTCTGCAGTAGTCTCTGTAGCTGATCATATTGCATGTTGCTCCACTGTCCAGCTAACAATTTAGTGGGTAGCTGTCTTCAGTATTGGTTGTAAGATTCAGTGTCACAAACCACTGCTTTCCAGTAGCTTTGACTGCTCCAACATAATGTTCTATGTGTAGGGCTGACTCGTCAGTTGAGTAATCATCTTGCTCATTCACTAGATGTACTCTATGTCGCTGGCTATCACTTTGATCACGATCATGTCGCCTAAGTTTGCAGACTTTTGCGAAGTGGTTTTTTTTCTTGCACAGTTTGCATGTTTCACCATAAGCTGGACAGATGGCTTTATCTATCACATGTTTTCCTCCACAGTATCTGCATTTTCTTGGCTCTTTTTTTTCTGTTCAGCCTGAAAAGTACCACGTTTGGAAGCACTTTGCTTTTTTCTAGGCTTTTGTTTTGACTTTGTTGCATAGTTTACTATCTGCTCTTTTGAATTTGTACCACTTATTTTCCTCAGTTGCATTTGTGTGACTTCACTGCTACGGCCCATCTCGATGGCCAGGTTGAGATCCAGCTTGGATTCTCTTACCATTCTGGCTCTTGCAGCATTGTCTCTTATCAATTCATCTTTGATAGCACCAAATTTGCATGTGTCAGCTAGCTGTCGTAGTTTGGTTACATACTGTTCAACAGGCTCTGAGTTTTCTTGATCACAGGTGTTGAAAACATACCTTTCGTACAACACATTTCTAGTCGGTTCGAAATGCTTCTCCAGTGCGTCTAAGATTTTCGTTACCTATTTCTTATCTTCGTCCGTCATATGTAAGTGTTTATACACTCTAAGGCAATCCTTGCCCATAACAGAACGCAGTGTGCCTACTCTTATAGTCTCATCTTTCGTCTGCAGAGACGTAGCTATTTCATAGTCTTCCCATTGTGAACGGAAAAAAAGACCAGTTCTGTACGAGATTGCCTTTCATGTCCATGGCCGATGGGACGGGAAAGTTACTAGCCGCCATCTTTGTTCAATGCGCACGTGTTTCAACTACAGACTACATACAGTGCGCAAAATTTGATTGACAAAGTTTTTGTTCTAACACACAGTACAGCTCACTTACTAACGAATCAGGCTTCTGGAAAGCTTCATTGAGTCCTTAGGCTTCGTGATGTGTTGCTCTGGTACGATCTAGTGGCTTCTAAATACACCAAAACGCCCATGTTTGACACCATGTTCCGTAACGTGTGTTTTATTCAAGCCTAAAAATGGCGAACTCTTGCTTACAAGGAACTAGGGGGTCAAAGGTGAACAACATAATTAGCATAAAGCCTTGCATGCCTCAAGCCATATCTCGTAACAACATGTGGCTGTGGCTGATATTGAATGAGTATAGTCTAAGTTTTGCCAGTGCAGAAATATTCTAACTAACGATCGAGTGCTCTTGATTTAGTTGCACCTTCAAATGTAAATAATTACAAGTCCCCGGTCAATTAACCATGCAGATATTTTATAGCCAGTCTAGTACACATCCAATGTCATATGTGAATATGTTCAAAGGCCGAATTAAGGCTTGAACCATTTTCAAAAGTCTGTATTCTCTAATTTTTATAAGGTGAAATAGCAATTCAGGTCCAGCCACACTACTTTGTCTTCACCATACAACGGTCAAAAGAAGAAGACTATATGTATATTTTAAGACAAATATTCAGTACAGTACAATCACAGGATGATCTTCCTGCTGCTATGGAGTATGCCAGAGAGATTGGTGCAATAATACAGAGTATTCACCACAGCAATTTACTTGTGGTATTTGGATGTAAGACACAATATGCTGTTGAAAGGCTACAGAAAGATGAAAGAGATGGCAAACTGAGGCAAATATTTGAGAAAGATATTGTGACAGAGAACACTCTAAAGAGATGCAGTGCAACGTCCATTTCTCTGAAGACAACAGTGGAAACATGGCAATATCAAAAATGTGCACTCGAGATAAAATACCAACAAAAAGGTAAGTAATGATTGCAAAATAGCTTGCTTTTTTGTCACAAATTATACACACTGTTTCAATTAGAAACAGTTTTGGCTATGGTGATCTGCAGGTATGTAAGGGTGCCGGAGGGCCAGCACAATCAAAGTGCGAGTGAATGTGAGGACTTGAAGTGAGAGCTCTCACAATCGAAGTGCGAGCAAATTTGAGGGTTGAGACTTGCGAAAATCAGTACTAAATTCACCTTGATCGAATGAAGACTTGTGATCAAAGTCACTTCTAAAAGCGTGATGTGATCTCCTCTGAAGTGTAAACAGCGCAGCCCTGTGTATGAGCATGCATGCAGCTACAGCATCGATTGAAGCTTCACGATATGAATGAACGGCTATTAAAGTACATGACGTCCCTGACAGAAAAAAATTGTCAGACACAGTAAAAATATGAAATGAGGCATTTTGTAATCTTTACATCCTTGAGTTTCTTTAAGAATATAATGTCTGGCTGATTTTAAAAATCTGCGACTCACTCAGATTGTGCTGGGATCGCACATTCAAAGTGCTTGTCAAAGTGAAATCGAACGCTATGTGCGACAGGCAGAAATGTTAAAACAGGAGTCATCACCAATTGACCTACAAACGGACTGAAAAACACTTTCATGTAAAACTTTTAAAGTTGAGACACACCCACCGGGTGATTATCGTTCCATAAATGGCATTATCAAAATCAATGCCATGACAGTGACACAGGACTGATGAAGTCGTTCAAAAATCTCAAGTGTCTCTCGACTCATGCACTCTACTGAGCTCATTCTGTTTCAAAAATTTATTATCTTATTGTTACAACTGTACATTAATATGCTTACAAAGTTTAGGCAAGTCTAGCCATGGACGTATATACTTACGTCCATCGTCTAACACAGCTTCGGTCAAGCTTAGCCACATTAGAATATTGGGATCTGAAATGAAAGGCATGACGTCACAAAAATGTCGACGATGAATATTGTGCCCAATTCTTCCGGTATGACCGTCAACAATCCAAAGAGCTTATTGATAGGATTGATGTAGTAGGTGTAAGATCAAATCAGGATCTGGTCCGGTAATGAAACAGACCAGTATTTAACCAAAGGGAAGAAAGATAAGTCATAGTGTGTGCAACAATAGATATAGTAACACTGTATATACAGCTACGCCTGACTCGACGATGAGCGTAAATGACGTCATTTTTCTTTCACAAATATGCAAATATATAATCTGTCCACTTTGCAAGTATTATAATACAAGATAGATACAAAAGTCACAATAATGCATGGCCCAGAGTAGACTGGCCGTTTTTCTTGGCAGCTAAGTTTAACTTTTGGCTTGTGTTCATCCTTGACTGGCAATATTGGTGTTGTGGCCGGAAGCCAAACAGACAATCAGCAACATACCCAGCAATATTGTGTGTCATACAGGCATTTGGTTCAGTATTAGTGAACACCACTTGATTATGTTTGGACAGATGTGATGTTGTCACTTCAAGTAATTTCAGTGTTACCATCTCCAATTTAAAATACCAGTCCCTCACTATAATATCACTGAACAATAGAACTGTATGACGATTAACATCGCTGGGTTGCTAACTGTATGGCTTCAAGCCACCAAAGCCATAATTACATAACACTAAAGGATAACTTACAGAGACCAGTTTCACAAGTTTCCTCTTTGGTTTGCCACAATTTCAGCCTTGATGATGTCCATATCATTTTCAACTGTTGTTGTGTAGAATATTCGGGCTCATTATCACCATCACAAGATGAACCTTCCCTGCACTTGATTATTTCGTCTATGAACGGTCATTTAATCCACCATATCTCACCCCATTATTAGTTGGAATTCGTACAGTATCTGTGGAGCATAACAAAGAAAACAAGTGACCTAACGGCCGATATAGCTCCGCTGTGTTTATGTAGAGAATAACTATTTTTGACAAATGTTGATGAAGAAGGTGGAAATCTTTGGTAGCTCAATTCAGTGGCCAGAAAAAAAATGGCTAAAATACACAATTGAAGATTTCATCATACACTTAATATATCACATTGGATCATCCCTAGGAACATGTCAACCAAAGCTATCTGAGGAGTAGTTTTTTGAGAATAAAATTTTCTGACCAAAAATGGCAACCATTGCTCCCCAAAATAAAAATTGCAGATTTCATCATAATTTCAAAAGATCAAATTTAGTTCATCTGTAGGAACCTGCATATCGAATTTCAAAGCTATCTGACCAGTACTTTTTGAGAAACACATTTTTTGACCAAAAATGGCAAAAATTGCCCCAAAAATTCAAAATTACAGATTTCATCAGAAATTCAATATATTACTTAGCTCATCTGTAGAAACCTGGATACCAAATTTCAAAGCTATCAGATGAGTAGTTTTGGAAATACACATTTTTTGACCAAAAATGGCAAAAATTGCCCCAAAAATACAAAATTACAGATTTCATCAGAAATTCAATATATATTCCTAAGTGTATCAATAGAAACCTGTATACCAAATTTCAAAGCTATAACATGAGCAGTTTTGGAAATACACAAATTTTGACCAAAAATGGCAAAAATTGCCCCAAAATACAAAATTACAGATTTCATCAGAAATTCAATATATTACTTAGCTCATCTGTAGAAACCTGGATACCAAATTTCAAAGCTATCAGATGAGCAGTTTTGGAAATACACATTTTTTGACCAAAAATGGCAAAAATTGCCCCAAAAATACAAACTTACAGATTTCATCAGAAATTCAATATATTACTTAGCTCATCTGTAGAAACCTGGATACCAAATTTCAAAGCTATCAGATGAGTAGTTTTGGAAATACACATTTTTTGACCAAAAATGGCAAAAATTGCCCCAAAAATACAAACTTACAGATTTCATCAGAAATTCAATATATATTCCTAAGTGTATCAATAGAAACCAGTATACCAAATTTCAAAGCTATAAGATGAGCAGTTTTGGAAATACACAAATTTTGACCAAAAATGGCAAAAATTGCCTTAAAAAAGCAAATTTGCATATTTCTGCACAATTTGAACAAATCTGAAATAGATCTTCCCTAGGGACATATGTACCAAATATCAAAGCTATCTGACTGGTAGTCATGAAGAAGAAGATTTTTAAAATTGTTTTACCGAAAATGACAAAAATTGCCTTAAAAACACACATATGCAAATTTCACCACGATTTGAACAAATCTGACTAAAGTCACCCCAAGTAAACTGCATATTAAAGTTTAAAGTAATCAGACAAGCGGTTTCAGAGAAGAAGATTTTTTTACCAAAAACACCAAAAAATGCCCCCAAAATACAAATATGCAAATTTCACCACGATTTGAAGAAACTTAAGTGAGGTCACCCCAAGTGAACTGCATATAAAATTTCAAAGCAATTGGACTTGCGGTTTCAGAGAAGAAGGCAATTGTTGACGGACGACGACGACGGACGACGACCGACGGCGATGGAAAATCATCCTATTTGATAAGCTCCGCGTCGCTGACAGCAGAGCTTACAAAATTGTTAATTAGCCTCACTGCATGTATATAACTTTTGGATCACTTACCACATATGATGCATATAATGTAACTTGAATCAGTGGCAGCCATATCTTACAATCAACACCAAGAAAGTCAATGCATCAAAATAAATCCATAAATATAGCTGCAAGCAGCAATGCCGGGGCCAAAGCAATCTTAAGTGGGAAAAAGAAGGCAAATGTGATCAGAGAGGGCAAAGGTCATCACCGTTACACGTCTTTTTTGCAACAAAACTTTCGTTCCTTATGTTACATCTGTCAACAAAAAATCAGAACACTAGGTTTATTGCTAGCTCAAAATTAGAAATGTGCACAATCAGGTACTGCATGTGGCATCATATGGTCTAAGATGGTACCAAATATGAAGGGTATAGGACTCTTGGTTACTGAGTTATGGACAAATATGTATATTTAAGGAAAAAAGGTCATCGAGGTCACGTGATATTTTGTCAAAAGAACTGTATCCGATAGTTGTCCCTATATACCAAAAATCAGACCTCTAGCTCTCTTGGCTTGCCCAAAATTAGATATATGCATATTTAATGAGGCATGACATATGGTACCATAAGGTCTCCCATCATACCAAATATGAAGGGTGTAGCCCTTGTGGTTACTGAGTTATTGACAGATATGTATATTTGAGGTCAAAGGTCATCGAGGTCAAGTGACATTTTGTCAAAAGAATTGTATCCCATAGTTATCCCTATATACCAAAAATCAGACCTCTAGCTCTGTTGGCTTGCCAAAAATTAGATATGTGCATATTTAATGAGGCATGACATATGGTACCATAAGGTCTCCCATCATACCAAATATGAAGGGTGTAGCCCTTATGGTTACTGAGTTTCTGTCACCAATTACCTAGACCTGTTTGTACTTATACGACTTCTTCCCTGACTGCTCTCTAACCGCAGATAAGATCTTTAAATCTCGCCTCAAACCCCCCTTGGTCTATGAATAATTACCCACGATACACCAGTTTTTTCTCTGCGCTCATTACACTTGGACGTGTATTGATGAAGCTCTCGTTACCGCTTGGATTTTATCCACTCTAGATCACTTTTCGGTGTTTTTTTTCGGGAACTCACTAGACAGCTAAGTGTATCTTCACTATCGTTGTGCCGTTTTTTGTGTTCTTTACATCGCCTTTGTTCTTCTTTGAAGAATTTGTTCTTGATTGTTTTTTCCGGCGATTGGTGCCTTTCCCGCCTTTTGGGTTATCAGGCCTATCGTTTTTTCCCAATCGCCATTCTCGTTTTTTCTTTTCGTTTCGTCGGCCAGCTTTCTCGTTATTTACGTCATGAGTTTGGAAGTCTGACGCAAAGGTGTTTGCGGACATGAAATGTCGAACCTCGATCGGCACGACAAGTGCCATCTTTGCCGCGCTTGTCATAATTGGTCTGATTTTGATTGGGACAATATTTCTTCTCCCACTGCGTTCGCTAGCCAACGATCGGTGAATTCTCCATCTACGCTAGCAAGTTCGGAACGCAGAATCGTTGGTTCAGATGACTGTGAAGTTCCTATGACTCTGACCAACGAAAATATTGATCCCTCCGACCGGCAGTCGGCTTCCCGGATTTGGGAAGACTCGACAATCGGTCAGGCGGATAAGGTAAGTGGTTCAGGTTTAGGGAGAAATCACTAGCGCTACAAGTCTCTTGCCCCTGACGCAGAGTGGTACGTGCATCACACGACGCTCCCACTCGGCCAGAATCCTGGGGGCTATGCCGAGAAGGCATTCTCTCAGCAAAATGAGGCTGCGTAGCGGTACCGCCCAATCCAGCATTAATCAGCATTTGCTGCTGAACTGATAGTGACTCCGCTATGGCGTGCAACACCCCGCTCAAGTCGTGGTCCCGTTCAAAACGCCTAGACGTTGAATATCGACGTCTGGACCTCGGGAAATCATCATCGGAATGACAAGGACATATCTCCCTCTCGCGCGACATGAGGAAGGGGAAAAAACAAGATGGCGCCCGGACGATGACTCAGCACTTTGCGGCATCTGGCAGTAAGAACGCATCGATCGAATTACAGCCGCGCCCTTCCTTGTCTCGTCCCCATGCTAATTCTGAGAATTCGCTCTCAAGGGACCCTCATAAGAGATATGTTTCCCCGGTTGAAAGTGGGGGTGAGTCTTCAGGGCCAGCCCATTCACTTTCAAAAGGGGAGAGAGATCACAATCCAGAGATAATCCAGCTACATGCCCCTTCAGTGGATGTCGAGTTGGAGGGTTATCAGTCGGATAATATTACCACGCAATCAGTCATTAGCAAAACTATAGCTAAGGCACCGGAAAATGATTGCGATTTGCCGGAGGACCAGGTTAGCGTGGCAGAATCACAAGCTAAACCTAGGGAATCAAATTTTACATAGTGCATTTCCTGGGTATATGAAGCTTTTGGTAGTGACTGTCCTAAGCCTCAGGCACCTGTCCAGATTGAGTCAGTCACTGCTTGGGAACTGTCTAATGGCCCAGAGAAGCAGGTTGCTCACAGGTCATTACCCATTTCTCGGGTTATCACTTCAAATCTCAAAAAAGTTCGGAGAGAAGTAACAGGAGAAGTGCAAGATTCTAACCCTTTGCCAATCGGCAAGTATCCATGGGCAAGGTCTAGTTTAAAAAATAAATATTTTAAGACTCATGCCTCTCTATTTTCCGGGGGACTCCCACATTTGGATAAAGACGCCTCTACTGTGGATAATCAGTCATCGTCTTTTAAGACCATTTCGATTGATATGCCTACGTTTCGCCAGCTGGGTGACACAGTTAATATGACCATCCGTGCAGCATCATATGTTGACTTTCTTTTGGGGCTAACTGTGCGTGAATTGCAAGCTTTGCAACTCCCTGATAAAGCTAAGCAGTCTCTTAGGGCGCTCGCTAATTCAGTGAATCATCTCTCTGAGTTTGCTGTCCGAAATCATGTGGCCTTACATCTTATTGAACGCGATGCATTTTTGAGTCGCCACTCCGTTCAATTGTCTGATGAGTTAAAAGGGAAGGCTCGATTAGCACCTTTTTCCCCAAAGAACTTGTTTGCTGGCACTTTACCAGACCTGGCCAAGCAGGCTACCCAGGAGTGCCAAAATAATGCTTGGTTATTTGAAAGGAATAAACAGAGAGTGAGTGGTTCAAAAGCTACTAACGTGTCGAAACCCACTAACAAATTTAAGGGTGGAGCCACAGGGGCCAAAGCACGCCCTCAGTCACAGAAATCGCGTGCTTGGCCTTTTAACAAATCAACAAATCATCCCCTGTATGTCTAACCCACATGGCAGTAAGTGAACTTGACAAATTCAGACAAAGTACCAATGCAACATAGAGAGATGCCTTGATATGGATGCAAAATCTCCTTGGAATAGAAGCAGTGCCAATTGATGAAAAGAAATTGAGAGACTCTTGGTTATCTATCAGAAACAAACGAAATAAGGCTGTGAGAAATCAAGATGAAAAAGCAATAACTTGTCTGAAAGAAACAAAAAACTAAGGCTAAGAAACCTTTCCCCTCTTCTACCCCTGGGGGAATGGGTCACCCCAGCCAGCAGTCCTGACGGGCTCCCTCCCCTCCCGTCCTTACCATCACCGGACATTCCAGTGGGAGGGCGGCTCTGTCAATTTGGTCCCAAGTGGGATGCCATAACAGACGACCTTTGGGTATTGAATATAGTAAAGGAGGGTTACAAGCCAGAGTTCACTCATCCGCCCCCCCTGGCTTGTACTCCAGTACAGTTTCGCCCCCTCAACACAACACAGACCCCTCAGCTCGCTGAAGCAGTTCAGGGGTTGGTGTCCAAAAATGTGGTAAGACGTGTAAACCCATCCCTGGAGGGTCCAGGGTTTTACAACCACCTGTTTCTAGTGCCAAAAAAGACAGGAGGGTGGAGGCCAATCCTAAACCTTACATACCTCAATCGTTTCTTAAGGGTAGATTCTTTTCGGATGGAGACAAATCGGTCGATCCTAGCTGCTATAGAACCAGAAGATTGGCTAATTTCGATCAATCTCAGTGTTCGCGCTACCGCTCGCCAGACGGCAAAATGGCGAATTGATTCACTCATTGGCGACTAAGACGGTCAGAACAATCGCCAGACTGGCGACTCAAAATTTGTACGTTCGGTCACTTTGTTCTACGATGTTCTGTTGCATTGCGGTGTTTTGTTTTACTTCTTGGGAAGTCTTCCGCCATAGTACTATTGTACTCATCTAAGTATAAGCCCTGCCACTGTTTTCAGAGTATAATGGGTCGTACAAGTTGGTAAAATTACTTTTCAGATAAAAGAAGCTAATGGGACATCGAAGTTCCCGTGATAGAATCGTGAGCAAAATGGCACGTATACCCAATACATGTACTTGTGCCCCTCCGAAATGTTCCCTGTTACCTAAATAGAATAGTCCCACTCTAGTTACGTCCGCCATTGTTCACGTTCACGCTGTCCTGTTTTCCCGGGAGGTTGTCATAGTCCAAGTCTAAACATGCAATTTCAGTTGTTTTCAGCGATCATCCTTTCATCTGTGAAGAGCGGTTTTACCGGTGACCATTACAATTTTCACTGCTATGCTGTTGTTTTAACAAGACACGGACCGTTTGATCTTGGAAAGTAGAGTTGCTTTTACGTGCAGCCAATGCACATGCCAGTTCACGGGTTCACACCATGCTCTTGAACGTGAATGGCAGTACACATGTCTTTGTTTCACATTTATATTTTATCTCAAGGTATGATTCAAGCTGAAATGTCACCAAAATGTCACTTCTATATCGAGGGATTGTGCAAACCAGTTTGATTTAAAACAGCTTTGTAAAACACTGTTTACTTAGCTTGGAAATTGTTACTGAGTTTTGCTGTCTTTTCGCCATGCACGGACGTGTATCAATATCAGTGTGATCATGGCATGCCATGCCACGTTCATGAAGATCTTGAGGATGTTACTCTTTTCTGTATTTTTTTGTACTTCACAATTTCTTTGGATGACGTTTGAAAGTTCAAGTGGTGTTCAATAGTCATGCATGAGTTTTGATACGAAGCATTCTTTTTATTGAACTATTAAAGCAGGACTGAGGATACATATGATGATGAGAAAGTGGCAGACCTGAAATATTTGGTTATCATTACTCTTGAGTATTTAATGATATCACCTTTGACCCTTCGAGATGAATGTGTGTGACCCTTGACCTCACCTCTCAAAAGAAAAATCTGGCTACTTGTGTTCACACTGTATTAGCAAAAAAGGCTAATCAGCTTGAGTAGCCAGAGCAAACCCTGAATCTGAAGGATGCATATTTTCATATTGCAATCCACGAGGATTTTCGCCGGTACTTCCGTTTTATAGTAAACGGACTAGTTTACGAGTACGCGGCTCTACCCTTCGGGTTGGCAACGGCACCACGCGTTTTCACCAGAGTAGTACTCGCAGTGGTTGCTTTCCTACACAGGCAGTCAGTCAAAATACACCCTTACTTAGACGACCGGCTTCTTCGCAACAAGGCCAAGGAAATTCTCTTGGAGCATCTCTTGTTGACCTGGAACACTCTTCTCTGCCTCGGTTTCATACCAAGTGTGGAGAAATCGTCTCTGACACTGTCGCAGGACATGGTTTTCGTGGGGATGAGACTGCACTCAGACAGAGGCATAGTATCACCGACTCGAGATCGCATAGACAGACTCCTGTCTCTAATACGCGGTATTCTCCCACAGCCGTCAGTCCCTGCCAGAATATTATTAGGCATAATCGGGACGATGGTGTCCATGATAGACATCGTCCCATGGGCTCGCCTTCATTTACGCCCGATTCAGCTGTACCTCCTGTCAGTGTGGCGGCCAAATCGGCATGCCATAACATACCCGATCCCTATCAGACCTGCCCTGCGTTACCACCTATTATGGTGGGAGGACACGGAAAATTTATAGCAGGGGGTTTCGCTGAAAACTGTCAGGCCCGACAAGTTCCTTTTTACAGACGCGTCTACCACAGGATGGGGTGCACATCTGGACGACCTGTATGCAGCAGGTCAGTGGACAGTGGCCGAGGGCAGGAGGCACATAAACTGGTTGGAGCTGCAAGCCGTTTTCTTAGCTCTTCAGCGTTTCGAAGTTTCAGTGACCAACCAGAGTGTCCTTGTCAATACAGACAATTCCACGGTAGTTGCCTATATAAACAAAATGGGGGGGGACGAGATCTCCCACTCTTTGTTTCCTGGTGTGGAATCTATTGATGTGGTGCAAAGACCACAATGTTCGTCTCCAAGCTCGGCATCTGCCGGGAAAACGAAACCACATAGCGGATGCCCTATCACGGAACCGCTTAGTGCAACTGACAGAGTGGGCACTACCTCAGACCATTGTGAACCAGATATTTGCAATTTGGGGAACTCAAATGTTAGACCTATTTGCGACATTCAGAAATCGCAAGCTCCCGCTCTTTGTGTCACCGATACCGGATCACAGAGCAGTAGGAGTGGACGCCCTATCAATGTCTTGGGAGAACATAACAGCATATGCGTTTCCCCCTCTACTACTGCTACCACTAGTACTCAAGAAGTTAGCAGAGGAGAGGACAATTATAACTCTAATAGCCCCACTGTGGCCGAAAAGGCCTTGGTTTCCGATACTATTAGATCTGATAATAGATTTCCCTTTGAAACTGCCTCAAAGAGAAGATCTGTTATCCCAGGGAACACTTCTGACTCACCCGGAACCAAGCGTGTTCCACCTTCACGAGTTCAAGTTGTCGAGCAAGCCCTCATTGAGAGAGGCTTTTCTAAGGCAACTGCCGCCATTATCGCCAGACCACAGCGAGCCAGTACTCTGGTGACCTATGAAGACAAATGGCGGAAGTTCTGTGATTGGTGTGGTGAACGGAAGATTACTCCAATCAAAGCCTCTGTAGAACAGTTAGCGGAGTTTTTTCTTTTCCTCTTTAGAGACAAAGAATTTTCTCCCCGTACGATTGCTGTTTATCGTACTGCCATTTCAGCTACCATTAAAGGCTTAGGAGGTGAGGACTTTGGTCATAATAGTTCCAGAAACTTCATGATTGAGAGACCAGCGACAAGAAAATTGGTCCCTCAGTGGAGTTTGTCGCTGGTGTTGCGGGCTCTGCAGGAGCCCCCGTTTGAACCACTACATACTACTAGCCTTAAGGCTCTAACGTATAAGACTGTGTTTCTTATAGCCCTGGCGTCTGGTAGATGCAGAAGTGAAATTCACGCTTTTGGTGTAGGCGAGGGCTTGCTGGCTATTAGCAAAACGGAAGCTGTTTTGCGCACTAGACCAGGTTTCTTGGCCAAGAACCAAGCACTGGATTCAGTAGCACAGCCTGTTATCATCAAAGCACTTGACAAGCTCACAGGCCCTGAACCACAGGAGAGAGTTTTGTGCCCAGTCCGTGCCCTCCGCTGGTACTTAAAACGGACTGAGCATTTTCGAGCAGGTAGAACTAGACTGTTTCTACCTATTCCTCCCTCTCCTAAGACAGATTGCTCAGCTGCCGACATATCGAAGTGGATAGTTGCGGCTGTACGCTGGGCATATTCGGAAAGTTCTTCTTCTAATTTACGACTTTCAAATGTGACCGCTCATGAGGTTAGAGCCCTGTCAACATCATAGGCTTTATCAGCTGGAGTGCCTGCAGACGAAGTCATTCGTGCAGGAACTTGGCGGTCAGCTAATTCATTCATCAGTTTTTATTTACGTGACATGGCCTCAGAATTAGAGGGTTTATATTCTCTTGGCCCGCTGTCCGTCAGTCAACAGGTAGTTTCAGGCAAAGAATTTGTCCAAGCCTCCTAAGGTCTGTGGTATTCTGTTGTTTGTCCTATAAGTACAAACAGGTAGGTAATTGGTGACAGAATTGATGTTTAAACTTAAACTAATTTCTGTCATATAATTGCCTACCTGTTTGCTCCCGCCCTTCCTCCCCACGGTTTTGTTTGTATTTATTTGCCGTGAGTGTAATTTCCACTGGTTATTATTTTCTCATGGTAATATTTGATTTATTACCCCTATTTTCTGGGTGGCTTTCACCTTCAGGAAAGGCTGATACATGCAGTGTGCTAGTGAGTTCACAATATACTGCAGATTATAACTGGTGTATCGTGGGTAATTATTCATAGACCAAGGGGGGTTTGAGGCGAGATTTAAAGATCTTATCTGCGGTTAGAGAGCAGTCAGGGAAGAAGTCCTATAAGTACAAACAGGTAGGTAATTATATGACAGAAATAAGTTTAAGTTTAAACATCAATATTGATAGATATGTATATTTGAGGTCAAAGGTCATCAAGGTCAGGTGACATTTTGTCAAAAAAATTGTTATCCATAGTTATCCCTATACACCAAAAATAAGACCTATAGCTCTGTTGGCTTGCCCAAAATTAGATATGTGCATATTTAATGAGGCATGACATATGGTATCATAAGGTCTCCCATCATACCAAATATGAAGGGTGTAGCCCTTGTGGTTACTGAGTTATGGACAGATATGTATATTTGAGGTCAAAGGTCATCGAGGTCAGGTGACATTTTGTCAAAAAAATTGTATCCGATAGTTATCCCTTTATACCAAAAATCAGACCTCTAGCTCTATTGGCTTGCCCAAAATTAGATATGTGCATAATTAATGAGGTTCAGGATGAGGTATAAGGTCTCCCATCATACCAAATATGAAGGGTGTAGCACTTGCGGTTACTGAGAAATGGACAAATATGTATATTTGGGGTCAAGGGTCATCGAGGTCATGTGACGTTTTGTGAAAAAAATTGTTTCCAATAGTTATCCCTACATACCAAAAATCAGACCTCCAACTCTATTGGCTTGCCCAAAATTAGATATGTGCATAATCAATGAGGTATAGGATGTGCTGGTCATGTGACATTTTGTTAAAAAACCTTAACACTGATACATGTCCCTGTGTACCAAAAATCAGAACTCTAGCTCTAGTTTGAAGGCCGGAATTAGATATGTGCATAATCAATGAGGTATAGAAGCATGCTAGGGTCATAGGTCAAGTTCATCCTCAAAATTCTGATTTGCAGTTCGATCCCCTGTTGGTCATTGCTCAGTAGTCACTAGCCCCCGGCCCCCCAGGACTCTTACATAGGCCAGAATAAGCCATTGGTATAGCTTAGCTGCAGAGGTATAGGGGAGGTCAAAAGTCATTGAAAAATCAGAAAAATAATACCTTAAAAATCGTCTTCTCATAAACGGCATGAAATTTGGTATGTAGCATCTAGATAGTATGGTCTAAAAAGTTTCTATTCAGATTTTCGATTTTTCAATTTTTATGCAAATTGGATGTAATTAAAAGTTTGAATAATTAAGAACAGTCAGGTCATGTGACCAATGAAAATATGAAGGGTCAGGTGCACCAGTACTCAGTATAAGTAATAAGCCCTGCAAGTTTGAAAAGGCTGCGCTCAATGGTTTTGGAGATCTAGCTTTACAAAGAATTTACGGAAGAAGAAGAAGAAGAAGAAGAAGAAGAAGAAGTGATCCTGAGTAAATACAATAGGGGACAAGCCCCATAGGGCTTTGTCCCCTAATTATAAGTACTAGTGTAATAAAAAGATGATATCTAGAGGGTAGTGCAATGTAGTTTGTAGCTAGGCATAAAACTTTATTGACAGTCTTCACTTGCCATTTGCTTTGCCCCTTTGTGTGTGTTTCTTAAGAAATTTGTTAGCCTATTACATGACATTTCCTACAGGGTTACAGGTTGCACAACTGGTGAGGGAGCACATTATATTAGTGAAAAATGTCCCTGACCTTTCATTGAACTTATAATTTTCAGGACTAGCAAAGTTGTGCTGACACGGCCATTGTTTTTGTTGGTTTTTTCTTCATCCCTGAGCTGAGTCAGTCTAAATATGACAGGGGCTCAATGCCTTCTACAGGGTGCATGATTGCGAAAATTCCCTTATCTAATCCAATCCTCCCTCAAATAATTACAAACACAAGACATGTTGCCCCATTCTACAGTAAGGTTTGAAATTAAGGTTTTAGTATTCAGTTGCATTACAGTCCATGATTACCATCTATGTGTAACGTCACACAGTTGATATAATCCTCTATCTGTAGCCACTGTAAAAGAGATACAAGATTCCTTTTTGTTACAGCTCTTATACTATTAACTAAAAGTTTGCGTCTATATTACTTGCCTAGACCCTAGATGTCGCTAACGGCCTACGTCCCTCCCACCCCACTTCGTCTAGCCTCGAGCTCCACGTTTAGCGCTGTAGCATAAAAACAGCTCATTTGAAAGTAAATGGTCTCCAGGAGAGCTAGACGATGATGTCACTGGCATCCCTTTGAAAGTCAATCAGCCGAAATGTTCCTCACATGATTGGCCAATGATTAAATGGGTGTTGCTCATAAACTAGCAAGAGAAAGTTCAGTTTATGAGCTACTTAATGAGCAACACCCATTTAATCTTTGGCCAATCATGTTAGGAACATTTGGGTTGATTGACTTTCAAAGGGACGCCATCCAGTGACATCATCACCTCTCCTGGAGACCATTCACTAAATCAAATGAGCTGTTTTTTATGCCATGGTGCTAAATGTAGACCTTGAGGTTAGACGGAGTGGGGTCGGAGACACGGAGGCCGTAAGCAACGTATAGGGTCATGGCAACTATATTACACAATTGTGGTTGAACTGAAATAAATGAAATGTATGGCTGCCTGTGCAGGGGTACCTAAGAAAGTGTAGCTTTTGGATGAAATACCGTGCAGGATAGCTTGGGTAGGAAACGATAGCTGCTGAAATGGAATCCATAAACATGGTCATCTAAAACGATTGCTGTGAACATATTTTGATGTTGAGGGGGTAAAACAAGATGGCTGACAGCAGAAGCAGTGGAAGCTGTGATAAGTGTTTTTACCGTTTTCTCAAAAAAATCACCAAATTCTGGTGTGCAAGCAATGCCTCGTTCAGTGAGGTTCAGGTTCAATTACACTTCTGTGAAGTTTCTGTGCCCATTTTAAAAAACTTGCAGAGAAATCACTGTTCCCGTTTTAAAACTGAACAGGCTATCAGGACGTCTTATTCTAATTACATGGATTAAAATGTATAATAGTGAGTAAAGACGTACTCATTTGTATTGACAATGTCTGTTTTCCAAAGTTAAACTTACCAAGATAAGTTTTCATCTTATAATTATCTGAAGCCGACTTTGAAATCTTGGTGAGCCTATACCAACTCTATAAAACGGACATTGCTAACACTCGACTAGTCTTTACACTATCATAATACACGATCCATGTACATGTATTAGAATAGGACGTCATGATTGCCTGTTCAGTTCAAAAACACGAACAGAGATTTCTTTGCAAGTTTTGTAAATGGGTTAGAAACTTTACAGAAGTGTAATCGAACCTGAACCTCACAGAACAAGGCATCTACCACAACATAACTTGGTGAATTTTTTGTAAAAAGCGGGTAAAATATTTACCGCCGCTACCACTGTATTTGCTGTCAGCCATCTTGATTCACACCCTCAACATCAAAATATGTTCAAAGCTATTGCTTTAGATGACCAAGCTTACAGATTCTATTCCGGCAGCTATATTGTTTCCCAACCAAAGCTATCCAGCACGGTGTCAAGACTGTCATTTTTTAGTCCCCACAGACACGGTCCGGGGGGACTTATAGGTTTGGTCATGTCCGTCCGTGCGTGCGTCCGTGCGTCCGTCCGTTCACGCAGATATCTCAGACATGCCCAGGTCAATTTCTTTCAAACTTTGCACAAGGATAGTACCCTACCCCATACAGATGCACATCGATTTGTTTCACAATGCTATCAAATTTGGCCGTGTTAGAGGACTTTTTAGTTTTCACCTCCATAGACTCCCATGTATAAGGCAGTCTCCATAGATTCCCATGTTTAAGGCAGTCCATAGACTCCCATGTATAAGGCAGTCCATAGACTCCCATGTATAAGGCAGTCCATAGACTCCCATGTTTAAGGCAGTCCATAGACTCCCATGTATAAGGCAGTCCATAGACTCCCATGTATAAGGCCAAGAAAAATAAAAATTTATTTCTCATCGTATTCATATTGCAAAAAGGATGCAGTGACACAGTTTTCAGTCCCCATGGATGAAGTCTAGGGGGCTTATAGATTTGGTCATGTCCGTCCGTGAGTCCATCCATTCACGCAGATATCTCAGATATTTTGACAAAATGTCACGTGACCTTAGTGACCTTTGACCTCAAATGTATATTTTGTCCATAACTCAATAACCACAAGTGCTACACCCTTCATATATGGTATGATGGGACAGCTTATGACGCCACATATTGTACCTCATTAATTATGCACATATCTAATTTTGAGCGACCCAATAGAGTTAGAGGTCTGATTTTTGGTATATAGGGATAACTTAGCACTACAATTTTTTTGACAAAATGTCATGTGACCTCGGTGACCTTTGACCTCAAATATACATATTTGTCCGTAACTCAGTAAACACAAGTGCTACACCCTTCATATATGAGACCTTATGATGCTTCATACTGTACCTCATTAATTATGCCTATATCTAATTCTGAGCAAACCCATAGAGCTGGATGTCTGATTTTTGGCATATAGAGATTAATTAGCAATACAATTTTTTTTCAAAATGTCACGTGACCTTATGACCTTTGACCTTGATTATACATATATATGCATAACTCGGTAACCACAAGTTCTATACCCTCCAATGCTGATAGGATATTAGACCTTTAGATGTCACATAGATCCATAGATCTGAACATATACACTCCAGTGATACTATTTAATGACCACATTTCCCTGCCCCATCAAGACTAATACTCCTATTACAAGTGGGGACTATGTCATTGTCAATGACTTGTATTCTAAAGCTTCACTTTCTTAGGCACCCCCTGTACATGTGAGGGTAATAAAAATACAAAAGGTCACAATTTAATGGGAGTTTAATAATGTAGCTATATATAGGTTATGAATGCATTGGGAATACTTACATGCTTGTCACCTAATCTATCAACCGGTGCCATAATCTTGGCTCAGGTCGGCTGTTAATAAATGTGTAGTACTTCCCAGATTCTGAAATGAACTCACAGTCTGTTTGCTGATTTACGCCAAATTTACCAAGGGTTATGTCAACATAGACTAGGAGTGAACTTGGGGAGTGGTACAGGGTTTGGTACAACACCATTTTGTTCCATCCTGGAGGAACAAATGTAGTTAAGAGTTGTAACAGCGACTGCTGCTGAGTTTTAGCATCTGCAGCCTTGTGATGTGCATTGTGTGCATCCATGATCACATTAGTGTTGGTTCTTTCAGGAACCTAGTTTTAAAAAATATACAAAAAGAATCAAATCTTGTCAGATGGGCTGACTTTTCTGAGTGGGCAGTACATTGATTAGTAAATGTAGTGACAAAGTGGCCACGGCCTGATGCAACTTGAATGATATGAATGCTTTCATCAAATTGGACAGATACTTGTCCAGTGAATGTTACACTATGGCAATATTAATCAACAAACATTTTGTCAATCACAGAACAACCTGTGTGGCTGTATTTGTATGTGTGCTTCCCTATGAAGACCATTCAAAATTGAAACAATTAATGGTAAGAATACCTGTGAGAGCAAATTCATCAGTTTCCATCTCAATCCAACCTCTGGAATCATTTTTGTACAAGTTTCTTCTTTAAGATTTATCAAAACTTCTCCATCAATGTAGTTTTCTACAAGAGACAAGGTAGAAAGTCTGAAAATACAGGAGTTTAGCGCAGCTAAACACGGCCTGCAGAACGATTCTACCATATGACGTTATTTATTCTACTGCTGATTGGTCCAACTATACATAACCAGTGACGTCTCACTGCACATGAACTTCGTTTTAGTCGTTGATTAGCCAATCAGTAATAGAATAAATAATGTCATATGGTAGAATCGTTCTGCAGGCCGTGTTTAGCTTGCGCTTGTGGTCATGGGTTGAGTCTATCACAGGGCCGGATGTTCTTATATCCGTGTACGTCAACATATAGACAGTATTGAATTAATAAGGGCACCCAACTGGACGAGGTGTGTTGATGTGAAATGCTACGTGTTTACTGCATTTGGTCGTACAGATTTATCACTGCTGAAGACTAAAGACTATACTGCACTTGAACCTTGTCGTTTATGGGGTTTGGAATTTGTACAAACATGACCATCGTGTTTGAAAACATCATTTCTGGGAGCCACCATTACCAACTTCGGGTAATTGTGGCTCCCAGAAACACGGATGCCCCACGCTCGATGTGTATGGCACGTGACCAACATGTTTGAAAAAATCCAAATCCTATAAATGACAAGGTTAATGTAGAATAGTGTTTAGTCGCAAAAACCAAAAATCACCGTGCCGACCGCCTCACCGTAGCACTACAATTTTGCAGCTGCCGATGGGCCAGGGCCTGCTGATCACTGACACACTTCGCAGACCGATAGAATTGAAAGCGATCATGATGGTTGAATCTACACGTAGCAATTAAATATAAAAGAATGACACGCACCTTTGAACCTGTCTACCGGGACATTGAGACCATGCTCTTCGAGCAACTTCGACACCTGTTCTCCACTTAATTCTTTCAATAGATCTGACATCTTTCCACACTACGTGAGAGGCACTATACCATGAACCATCCATTGCCGTGTAGTCTTGCTTTTGTCCTCTTTTTCAATAGGTCACGTGCATTGCCGTCAGTTCATGAATTGTGTATTCTCGCGATATTTCGAAAGCAAGTTTGATTGATCCAACTGAAACCAGATATGAACTGAAAATGCTCACGTGTTTCATTATATATTGCAGTTATGTGTAAATTTTAACCTTTGCTACATGTTTGCAACTTCATTGAAAGTATTATGATCAACATAATGAATAATATTCAACACAGATTAATCCGTTTTTTTTCTAAAATCATTAACTATGCAAATGAGCAAAAAGTATGCAAGCCACACCCACCAAAAACTAATCAGTTCTTGCCATTTGCTAACTAAATCTATTTACTAGATTTGATTCTGATCTGATCAGCCGTTTTTGAGATATTGAACCAACCAACAGACAGACAGACAGACAGACAAACATGGCTGAGACATATGCTCACGTGTGTGAACACGTGAGCAAAAATTGATTCGTGCCCTATAAAAACTTCGAATTATTTTTTCAAGTTTCTAAAACTATAGCACAAACCCAAAAAAAGAGTAATAACGCCAGGATTTCGATGTAGTGATGTCACAGACGGTAAAGTGAAAAGTGGTGGAATGAAATAATCAAAATGAAACATAATGCGGCGGCGACAATCGACTATTCAACATCGATTGACCCTGATTGGAGCAATGCTGGAGCCACGGAAAATGCGGTTGGGGCTGCACGTGAAAAGACGTAACACAACTATGGTTTTAAAAGATGGAGCAAGCTGAAATCTATGTTAAACTTTGTAAATTTTGATAATACTACCTCCCCCCACCCTTGAAACTCAGATATTCTTGTCATGTCAATGCAGGAGTAAAGTCCAATTAGCTCTATCTGTTTTGCATTTTGCTATCAATAAATACCTCTCATCATTAATCCATATTGCCCTAGAAAAGTTATTATTTCAATCCTTAGTCATTGGTTGTGTTAATCAATATTAGATGTATGTGTACCCACTGCCAGTGACCATATTTTACTTGCAAGTCAAAAATTATTTGTTGAAATCCGAGTTATAAGTTCATCACCAAACTTTTGAAATCATTCATAGGTCAAACTTCAGTATGCATTTTTACTTCACTTTAGATTTCATACCATTGTATCGAAGAAAAAGCAAAAAGCTGCAGCTAATGTCCAAATACCTGTGAAGAGCCCCTGAACATCCAGTCTAAAATAGTTCAGCCTGCAGACTTGTTTCCCAATTAAACTTTGACACTGAACAAATTTACTGCCAGTTATATCTGATAAAAAGATGGCCTTAGAAGCAGACAATTCGTAACCCTACTTGAAATGGTCCTGAAGAGGCCTGGAGGGACACCCAATTTGAAACCAGTCAGTCTGCCGACACTATGTGAAAAAGCCAGAATCCATCAAGCATTGTTGTGGATTCCTCCGTGGATTCAATCAGAATCCAAGGGAATCCAGAGATATCCATTGTGGGTACTCAGGGAATCCTAAGGTATCCAATTATGGATTCTTCTATATACGGAACACTTTTAGAATCCACATCAGAATCCATTACAGCATTTTAATGGATTCCATAAGACAGTCTTCTGAAATAATCCAGTGCAGGATTTCAATGGATTCTGCGTGAAATTAGTGATCATGGGAATCCACCCTCTTGCCTTAAATTTTCCCATGGTACATTGCGTGAAATCGAATAAAATATCACT
>LD350827.1:0-12711 GCA_001465055.1 Ptychodera flava
AATCTTTTCTAAATCTTTTCTTTGATATATTTTGTTGGTGTTAGGGTCAACGGTTTCTTATTTTAAACATGTTATCGCTGGAGGCGCATGTCTGATATGATGATGCCCATTCACATGGCCGTCAGCATGAACTTGAGATGCTGTGATAACGGGTACATTGATTGTTGCCTAGGTGATAAATATTTAACAAGATATTCTGAATTCTAGTACATAGTCATCACCATGTCTTGTTGTAATGGTAAATTAAATTACATTGGCACTATAAGCTAGAAGCGAACATTTTGCATGTCAAAATGTGAACTGTTTTGTATCATCATGATCACTTTGGATGTATATGTACTCGTAATAAAAAAAACAAATATAAAAAGCTTAAAACTTATTATTTTATTTATCTATTTATGTAATATTAGTCTGTGATCTCAATATTTATTCAATAAATCTCCAGACACTCCGACTTGGAATTATTCAATTGGTGATATTTCATACGTAAAGCACAATCAATGTCTCTATGACGACAAAATGTTGGCATTTATTTGCTTGTTGCGTCGTCATTCTGATTCAGACGCGATAATTCAAGCTCACAGCAAGTCCTGAATGTATCGACCTTCAAAAAGATACGTCATTATTTTTTTTTTGACGAATTGTAGTCAACACGGAACACTACTCTATAGTACGAGGTTCAATGTCATGGGTAGGCCAGGGGTCAATCAGATGGCTCGCAATATATCGCTGACGATTTAATTATTCGCTGAAAACGATTCGTTTAGTTTTCCCCCTAATTCAAGCTCCTTAGACAAACCATTCTATCCGACTATGAATAGATTGTTTTCCCTTCTCATTCAAACCTGATGATTTTCTCTGCCGAGGGTTTCCCTAACAGGCATCAGAAAGTTCACATTGTTCCAGATTTTTGTCGCTCAAATGCAGTTACCATAGCATCAACGTAATTCATGACTCGCACACTTAGTGACGTTTCCGGTAATACAGTAGAATTTGAATTAAAACATCCAGCTTAATAGTAACTACATGGAGATATGTTATTCATTCCCATTAAGTAATGCAGTTTATCTGAAAATGACCTTCAAATGACAAAGGACACGTTTCCGTACTTGAATAGCTGTACTGAGGAGCTTGGCGTTATGAATTCAAGCAAGTCTAGAGTACCACCAACATTTAATTGACATCATAAGGTGTTGACTAAATACTACAATTATCGCTCATTCACGCGCCAATAATCTGATAAAACAAAAACGCTTAGTATAAAATCAGTGGCTGTGTTTCAACTTTACTGCTTCCGTGGCGATTTCCCAGCTTCATTACTCTCTCCTGGGTAATGAAAAAATTCAGACACTCTATGCATCGAATTCACTGAAATGTCTACTGCTTTAAGATTCTAGATCTCTTCATCTATTATTCACGAATTTGCTCATTTCCGGCTTTGGTTCTTTCCAGCTTCTCAAACTGCAAAATAATTGCCAAACACTATAAACATGTAAGAAGTGTAAAAGGGAACAAAAAATCTGTGTAGTTACATTAAATATGAAAAAGGCAGAGGTGTTTAACTCCTCAGGGACTACTAGGAATGTAGTATCAAATGAACAGAGGACATTGAATAACATCGCAAAACAAGACCATAAATATCTCATTCGCCTTTATATGAAATGTAGCGGTACGTTACGTAATGACAATAAAGATGTTGCTACCGCGTAACAATAGAGCCTTTCAAATATTACGTTGCCCTGAAACAGAAATGTAATTAATACTCCGTTAGTACTTGTTGACCTAAACGCTGAAAAAAGTTGACGATAAAACGGTATAATCGATAAAAAGGCAAAACCAACCTAGAAGCACATAAGTCTATTTCTATCCAGTTTTGCTTGTTATCTGCATGTCTTATTTCTGATATCTACATGTTTATTACAAATGGAGATGGTTTTTAAAGGCAAACCGGTGAATATGTTCCTTAGTCTGACGAGCAATTCAGTTGATAGTTAGGCTGATGAGAGCGGCTAGACTACGCCCGCATGATTTCCAACAAGTTGTTAACTCCTCTATTTTAAAAATCGTTTACAATAGCAAGTACAACCTCGGCTTCCATTCAACAATACTATCCATTCCAGACTGAGTAAGAGTCTAGTATTTTCCCGTCATACTTCTCTGCTATGTCAATTGGTACCGTTCTTGGCACCTATGCAACAAGGTCACGGGATTAAAATGGTTATTATGAGGTCTAATCATACTCAAACGGATTTGTATGGCGAACCTAACTCCCACTGACGATCTCGACAATGGATTACGTCTCAAACTTGATGTACGTTTCGTTTTCTCAACTCAAGGCACATTAAAAAGTACCGAACTAGAAACTGCTTCCTTTCGGATCCCTTTCCTCTACAAATCCCGTTTCATCGTCAAAACTATTTTTGTCATTTGAATATTTACCTGCTGTCTATTCCCACTTGTCTATATGTGTATTAAATTTATCACCAACATTGCTAAGCCTACCTGTCCCGTCACGAGGTTACCGATATGCCTACAAGCACATCAGTTACAAGTTTACCCTTTGTGTGTCTATTTGTCTGTCTTGTATTTATAAGGATATTACTAAGCCTCACTATGTCAGTTTCATACTTTGTATCTGTATCCAACTTAATAAATTATCCATCTATCTCTATTTTCTGGTTCCTTTATAGGCACACATGTCACCCACGCAAAATACATGTTGCTACATATGTCGCCCTGCGTCACGTATCTAAGTTCCGTGCCGTAACTACAGGCCAACAACTCAACCTATTGTCACACTTACATCTCATCTCATTTTATGTCCGATGTCGAAACCGACTCCAACAAAAGCAGTAAGGTTACTTTAAAATGTTTCTCTCATGATATGCAACTGGGTTGTTGCTAGGCTCTGCCACGTCTCCCAAACGACGTCCAGAGCAAGGAGAAACACGATAATGGCCGATGCGGATGGTAGTACTGCCGTAAAATAACAGATTCCTGGTAATGCCTTATATACTCAATAGTGCAACACTTTTATATCAAGATTTGACGCAAACACGACAATAATAGATAGCGGTAGCTTCAAAAAGTGGTGTGAATATGTTGAGTACTGGCTACTTTGACGGTTTCACTTCTATTGTACACTGCTGGTTATCGTAACAACATGCCAAATTATGATGCCAAGGTTTTACAAAGAATATATGAACAGCTGTAAAGTTTTTACACCTCCCTACCTTTTTTACAGTTTCAGTGCTAGCGTGATAAAAGCCTTATTTAGAAACCCGAAACCTAAAGCAAAAAGAGGCTACTAGTTACTTGGTAAAGAATCTTTATGCTTTCACGAAGTGTGCAGTGCCTGTTTGGAGTTACCAATCATTATTTAGCGTAAAATTTTACAACGTCACTAATACTTCGCAAAGGCGGTAAGGAGGGCCATTCAACAATGCTTATGAGTGTGAGTTGATGAACATATAAAGTAAGATCTGTGCATTTATGCATACACAGATACACATATACATGATCCAAACGAAGTACACCAATACAGGCATGCATTAAGTAAGTAAGTAAGTAACAAGGTATGTATGTATGTATGTATGTATGTATGTATGTATGTATGTATGTATGTATGTATGTATGTATGTATGTATGTATGTATGTATGTATGTATGTATGTATGCATGCATGCATGCATGCATGCATGCATGCATGCATGCATGTATGTTTGTATGTATGTATGTATGTATGTATGTATGTATGTATGTATGTATGTATGTATATATGTATGTATATATGTATGTATATATGTATGTATGTATGTATGTATGTATGTATGTATGTATGTATGTATGTATGTATGTATCTATGTATGTATCTATGTATCTATGTATACAATATGTGACGAGTGTGAACTCATGTACTCTTGTGAGAACGGATATATTTCTGGGTGATGTATTACGTTTACGCATGGATACGTGTACGTGTGTCTATTTTCTTGATTAGATCGAGTATATGTGTCCAAGTTTCGGAAATCATGTAGACGAAAGACGGGCGGCAGTTAATCTCGTTATGCATATGTCACCTAAAGAGGATTAAGTCATATTTTGCTAATTATTGTCGGAACACTACAGCAAACATGTATATTATGGTTAATTTATTATATATATATATATATATATATATATATATATATATATATATATATATATATATATATATATCAGTCATTTGGCAAGGTTGGCAAGGTTTACAAAGTAATTAACTCATTTTAAGCAAATTAATTCAAATTCGCGTTTCGTACATGTAACTTTGGTATAATCAATTGTTAAATGGAAATCAGCGATATTGAGTTGCAAGTGTGCAACGAGATTTGTTGATTAATTGCTGTAATTATCTGGGATATTAGTAAAGTGACCATTTTAGCAAACTATTTGCTTAAATTCTTTTGTGTTCTTTTGGAAATGGTTTACCTGAGTTGGTCTTTCTGCATTACGGTCCTTTCACACTGTGCAGATTGCGAAAATTCAATGGATTTGTGATTTAGCTGGAGCAGACTTTAGTCTTACAAGTAGTGAACATCCATCGGTAAATTCTGGCAGAGCCGAGTTGAACGATCTGGCCTGGCTGCATCAAAATACACATCGGAACTTATGGCGAAGACACAGTCATTTCAAAGTGGTTTAGGTTCAACCATGTGCTCTGTGTTTTGCAAACACACGCAGTCCTCTCTGACGACATATCTTCGGTGATAGTTTTCACGTTGTTTGCTTTACAAATGTTCTATGGATATCCGGCCTCATACTCATAAATCTTTACTACTCCCAGGTTGTCTATACTATGGCTCTATACCGATGCCCACTATCGGTCGTAAAGTTTTAATACCGTCGAAAAAAGCACCGTCCAGTCGTGAACTGCCGCTGTGCTTACACTGCGATTAATATCCGTCTTGATCAGTGACTTTACGATTAATCTCCTCGCGATTATAAAGTGTTGTTGTACATTAGTTCGCATTAAAAGATGCCCAGGGTTGTTATATCGTGATGTTTCATCAACTGGTGATGTTTTGGTTTATGCCTAGAGTCATGTACAAGAATCTAATGCATCTGTCAGCAATTGGCAAGGGTGTCTCGTACTCAGCTGTAAACACTGAGAGAGAGAGAGGGAGAGAGCGAGAGAGAGAGAGAGAGGGGAGGGAGGGAGAGAGAGGATATCAAAGAAGATATAAAGACAGAGAGGACAGACAGGCCGACTATGTAAATAGATGTCCTTGAACACTCGACCTTATCCTCATATAGTTCTATGTTACTTCCTATGCAAGGCCTTTACGTCAATTTTGAAATGAAGTAACCCTCAGATCATGGCATGTAGCGTCTAACAGAAGTCTATCAAACGTTGACGAGTCACGATACATAACCCATTCCCGGGTGTCCTGATTATTTTTCCTCTTTCTCTCTCATCCTCATCGGAGAGTTCGGGTACAACAGTGTGCTGCCGCATTTTGTAATACTGACGTGTTTTGTAATAACTTACGCAAAATGTAATAAGGGGTATCAGCATTTTGTAATAACTGACGCATTTTGTAATAACTTCTGCAGTGTTTTGTAATAAACCAGTCTACGCGTTTTGTAACAAGGGTATCAGCATTTTGTAATAAAAAATTGTCTACGCAAAATGTAACAAGGGTATCAGCATTTTGTAATAATTCGCACTTTGTAATAACTGTTAACGCGTTTTGTAATAATTTTAAAAACTTTCCCCAGTTTTAAAGCATTAACAGATATTTTTTGACTTTGGAATGGTATTACAAAGTGTGTGTTTACTCGTTAAGTAAGTACAAAAATTGATCGCTCCCTGACTTCCATTTCAAATTAGAAAGACTTAATTTTAGACAGCTGTCAATCAGTATTTTTACCAACTGATCATCTGAGGCAGGTAACTACTAGATTTTTACTAGTTTATTTATCATATATTTGAGAGAATCATTGGTATACACAGTCAGTTGATTTATTAAATATAGGATAACGACATTCTTTCTGATGTATTACAGACAACAAGCAATCAACAGGTAGATACTCAGATAAAATAATTAAATAACAACACATGAGAGCGAGGGCAATATTACGATTTCGCAGCCACAAGTTGCCGACTGCAAAGTACAACAAGCGAACGACAATTTGTTTTGCACAGAAAGGATGCGCAGTAAGTAAAATGACGTCATCCATGTAATATCAGATGCAGAGGGCATCATCACATTCGCAGGGGGCATCATCACGTTCTTTTACATGTCACGTGAGTCGTGTTTAACCAATGGCAGTGCACGCTGAATGAGTGAGGTGTAATAAAATATAATAACATAAAATAAATTATTATACATCTGCCTTCGCAAACAATAGAATCGAGCTTCCGTAAAAACGGGCACGTAACGGGCATGCAATAACCCCTTTATATTTGATGATAAACAGTGCGTCATTGAATGGCTCCATATTGAAACTCCATACTGTACTTTGAAAATAACTTCTGGTTAAAGAAACAGAAGTAAATGTAATAATAATTACTACGAAAATACCGCAAAGTAAGCACTCAGACATTTGTGCAACGCATCGCCCGACGCGCTAAACGCGCGCTAATGACTACATGTATGTGTCTTTATACATTCTTTGCGTTATTTTCGTAATAACCTTAACTATACTGAAGTAATCTAACGTAAACAAAACTAAAACTAAACTAAACTAAACTAAACTAAAAGTAGTCAGAATAATCTGATGTTTTAGTGATTTGACTTGTTTAGCTACTAAAGAGGAAGTATATATAACCTGTTGAGTATGTATGTATGTATGTATGTATGTATGCATGCATGCATGCATGCATGCATGCATGCATGCATGCATGCATGTATGTATGTATGTATGTATGTATGTATGTATGTATGTATGTATGAATGTATGTATGTATGTATTATGTATGTATGTATGTCTGCATCTATATGTGGGTAGGGAGGGAGGAAGGGAGGGAGGGAGGAAAGAGTGCCTGAGTATGCATACTGTCTGTCTGTCTGTCTGTCTGTCTGTCAATCTTTCTATGGCTGTTATCATTTAATGATAATGGCAGATATTTGGCAGGTATAACCAGTAGGATAGCGAACCGAATGTAGCTTAATCATAGTACATGTATTGCAAGGCAGCTTATCCTAGGTCGTTGGCTAGAGAAATTTTACCATTGGGCGATAGCGTGGATTCAAAGGAGAACACAACGGGAAAGAAATATATCTGAGAAAATAAAACCATGGCTCAGTAGATAAGAATTGTCACCTTTTTCATACAAGGAAAAGTGGCTGGTCTGTCGATAGAGCTTTATTTTTTCCTTGTCTATGGGATGATTAAATTCAAAAAATGATAATTCAGTATTTTAATTGACTGCTTCACGTCAGTGTTTATTTCAGTATATTTTGATAAATATCAGCTGTCAGCATTGACATATTAACGTGCCCTCCCATCCTATTACCGTAAATTATCGACAATCAACTTTAGAGAAACACATATCATACATGTAGAAGTTGCTTAAACTATTGCAACCTTTTGTACGTTTATTTTCCACTTTAACCCTTTGCACCCCATACCAAGGCCCTGGGGTGGAGTTGACATTTGGAAGTACCATCTAGCATGACGTCTGACTTCTTAAATTAACAAAGACTGTCCCCATACCATTATAATTTTGAAATCATCATACAATACTTTGTGCCAAAAGTATGCAAATTATGGTTACATGACCTCATTAAGTATTCAAAATGGCGGCCAATATATAAAATATTGTATTTTTTCAACATATTTCTTTATTTTCATAGGAATTTCTCATTAATTCATCATTTTTCATCACCAAACCTGTTTTCTATCACGTCAGCATGGACTGCAATGAAACTGCGACAAAAATTTTGAAAAAACACAGATATTTTGTATCATTTTGACCTGCTAAGTGTAATGTAAACAAAGGCTCTGTATAAGTGTTAGGTCAGTCAAAGCATAATGTAACATAACATCCAGCACCTAATATTATGAAATATTTCCCACAGTAAGTATGTATATTTTGAATGACAATGACACACTTGTCCCAAAATATGCTAACACTGGTCATGTGACCTAATTAGGTATTCAAAATGGCCGCCAACAATATAAATGTATCATTATTTTTACATGTTTTCCAATTTTCCAGTAAAAGATAATCGATATTTTATCATATCCCAATGCATAATCACATTTTAGAGTCCCATTACCATGGACTTTGATGTAAACTTTATACATTATGATAAACTTTACACAGATTTGATAAACCTTACACAGATTTTCTTGTCTTCACTCACAAGTAAAGAATTACACACAGCGCCCTTGAATAGGGGTCAGACAGGTCAAGGTATCCTATTTTATATCATCTGACTATTGAATTTATCAAACTTTGTCCTCAATTGCAAGATATTTTTGGAATTCTAGTATTACAATTGCCCCAAAAATATGCAAATACTGGTCACATGACCTCATTAAATATTCAAAATGGCAACCAATATTCTAAATTTACAATGATTTTCACATATTGCTTCTCTTTCTGACCACATTCTAAAGAATTTATCACTTCCCATTTCTCAATTATGTCTAAATGTATATTAGATTCTGTTGTCTACAACTGATAGTTTCAGCAAAATGTTTGGAACATCATTTTTATGAACCAAATAAAAGCTTCGTTCAAATCACAGTGTACACTAACATTACAATCATTTTGCAAAACTCAGAATTTGATTATTCGAGTTTTGCATACTTCATCCAATTTACGTTCAAAAACATAAGAATACACAATTTTATTGTCACCAAAAATAATATTTATTGTTTTTCTTTAGTAAAAAAAAGTAAAAATAATGTAGCAGCGCCCTAACACTCAGATGAAACCCTCAAAATGTCACAAGGGAACCATTTCTGGATAAGGTGGGTTTTGTGGCATGTACATCATTAGTATAATAAAATTAGGTCTTAGAACACAACACTGTCAATGTTGATGATGTCGCTGTCTTTTATCATATTCTGAGCTCTGCGTGTCATCTCAAAGCCTTTCTCTTTCCATCCACCAACAGTAACATTGAAGAGAAAAAAATGCAGAAGGGTCTGCCGTATATTGTTTTTCAAAGTACAGTACTGTATGTAAAACCTACTTAAACTTTCTCGGTTTGTTTTTTCGATTATAAATCGCATGCAATAAATCTCATTCTGTCTTCAATTGCATTTTGACTGTCAACTCAGACCCCCTTATATTGCGTTATTATGATAACCTAGCCTTGGTAGTGAGATATAATATCGACATCATTATATGCTATTACATTTTTACGTATTCAGAAACCACAAAGCATGTTGAAATACATACAATATCAGCGGATGTTTATAATTATTACAAAATGCGTTGACTAATGTTACAAAACGCGATTTATTACAAAACGCTGATACCCTTGTTACAAATCGCGTAAACAATATTTTATTACAAAATGCTGATACCCTTATTACAAAATGCGTAGACTATTTTATTACAAAATGCTGATACCCTTATTACATTTTGCGTAAGTTATTACAAAACGCGTCGTATTACAAAATGCCGCAGTACAAACAGTTCAAGACGATAATAATCATGCGTCAAACATCTCAGCGTTACTGAAGTCTGACTTGAAAACCACTTGTCGTTAATAGCACTACAGTATTATTGCGGGCCACGGTGAAAGATGCCCGTACGTTTCAAAATGGAAACATACACAGAATTCCGATGTGCGGAACTATGTGAAGTACTGCATATAGGCGGCCATGTCACAATTGTGTACACTTTGTTTAGTTGTTTGATTTCTTTGTGTTGACATTTCTCCTGAACTAACAACTTTTCACGTCATGTTTGCAGACACTGATCCCATGATTTACGCAGCACATGTTCGTTATATTCAACTTTACAAAGAGCATGTAAGGATGGCTAGACCGGTCGCTATGGTAACATGATCGACAGAATATTTGAGCAGCTACTGCATATACGTACAACGTGAACACTATCCGACTTATCTACATACAGTGCAAAAGAGGAGATAAATTCCATGAAGCAATGAACGTTTTCAGACAATGTTATGTAAGACCAGATCTGATCAAAAAATGTTTGGTATCCTTTCACTATCTGTCGGTTCAATAATTCTAAAACCATTCAAAACATGTTAAAAACTGCTCCATATTGCATATTTTGATCACAAAATAACTTAGAAATAAAATGCTGTATGTGAGTATTTTTTGCAAGTGAAGTGAATGCCAAGCTCAGCGCGATGTAGCGATGAGAAATAACATTCTTACAGAGTGGACATTAGCATAGTGCTGCGGAGGTTCACAACACGAATTCAAACAAACGTTTCATCTACTGCACAGGGACTATTAACTTTTGTGTTTCAATTAGGTACAAATCTCAGTACGTCGAGTCGCATGCCGTCGTCAGGGCAACCAATTGAGTCTGTCATGAGAAACTGTGAGTGCTGCCAAGAACTTTTAAAGATACTTAGCGTTTTCTCCTTACCTCGCTTATTCTGTCATCTACCATGACTGTGTTTGATGAACAGTTAGACACTGAACCAGCGGTGCATGATACGAGAACATTGTCAGGTGTAGGAGTTAAGTTCGACAGTGCTTCAGAACAAGCCACCACCGTTCCTGTTCTCATTCAGTACATACGGGTAATCAAATCGTAACTGGCGCTTTCACGCCCTCTTCTGAACACTGTGGCATAATTAGGAAGGCGTGTACGTATACGGGGCGATAAAAACGCTCACACTAAAAAGTAGCAGATTATAGGTTGTCAACACGACAATTTTCTAATACCAAGTATTATGATTCGGATGTAAAGTGCATAGTGCTTATAAGAGAGCCAGAAAGGGAAAATTATTGAAGTAGTGCCCAAGGCTACATATATGCCAAAACTAAATATGTTTTCTGTGATTCAATACGTTCGGCCTTTAGGCATACCTAGTCCCTGCTTGTTTTTCTATTTGTGACGAGCTGAATATACTTGCAATATGGCTAAGCTATTTGACTTATTAAATATTTTATCACCGTACGACTACTGCCTCGTTTGAATACTATATTTGGTCGATGTGAGGCAGCGCGATTACTAAGGTCACGTGGCATTCACATAACAGCCAATAGAAAAACCATGTTTCTCCTAATACTAAGACCTGATTAGCCTAAACACTGACATGTTTTACAAACGAGGGGTCAAATTACGCAAAGCTGATGCCATCTGTTGTTTACTGTTCTCTCTGTTTACAATCGATAGTTTCGAGATTGCTGTCACAGGTACAGTGCACTATTGACATGCCAACGACAAAGCACGTCTAGTTCCTCTGTATTTTTTCTTGAAACGGCAAAATACTGATGTCAAAACTCGACAATCTTTACAAAACGATGTCAAAGGGTATATTTGGGTTGAAAAATTGTAGCAGATTGGAAAAACACGGCTCTGAAAGTTTACATTCTACCAAAAGTCCATAGATTAAAAGTTTACATGGGGTGGTAAGGGAAGGTGCTCGAACCTTAGTACTTGTCTAACCTTCCGATGGGAGTGCCCAGTGGTTCTTTCTCCTTCGCAATAATGTAGAATCGTCGAGTGCACATGCGTCATCGTGAATGTACACAAACACACTCGCGTCAGGGTGAGCTGACCTCAAAGTGTACGCGGTTCAAATCTGTTGAGCTTCCTTCGGTAGGAGCTGCCCCTGACAAGACGATGTACGAATCGTAATAGCCGCAAGATTCAATCATACACCCACTGGTGTGAGCAAATCTCTAAACTGTGAGCGTGACCTATGAGGCAAATAAAGAAGATAGGATCTAGTAGGATCCAGTAAGCCCTGAGGCAAACTCTCACCCAATCTACTCCTGCTCATTGTCAAACATAAATCACGAAAACTTTATCGAGTATACTCTCGTAAACGTGAGAAATGATGGCCCCTTCACTCGTCTGAAAGAATTCCGAGCGAGTAAAATTTCATTTCTCAAGCTCTGCACCCAAGCATTAAATTCCTTGAAATAGCTGAATTCAATGTAGGGCTCTACTACATGCCTTTTAACAAGATGTCATTTTCAATGTCAATATGTAATTTTTTATGGTTTCTAGCTTATTTCTCGGGGGTCTATATTCTCTTCAGACAATGTACCTGTCTATGTTGGTTACATTGCTCTGTGTGTGTGTGGATGGCTGTGTGGATGGTTGTGCGGATGGGTGTGTGGATGGGGTTGTGTGGGGTTGTGTATGGTTGTGCGGATGGTTGTGCGGATGGTTGTGTGGATGGGTGTGTGGATGTTGTGCGGATGGTTGTGCAGATGGCTGTGTGGATGGATGTGTGGATGGGTGTGAGGATGGGTGTGTGGGAGGCTGTATGGATGGGTGTGAGGATGGGTGTGTGGATGGCTATGTGGATGGCTGTGTAGATGGCTGTGTGGATGGCTGTGTGGATGGCTGTGTGGAAAAATAATAAAAAAAATTAGCATTACGGGCCCTTTAATAGTAGAAACACAATATACTTCAAACATAAGTACAGCCAAGTTAGACGAATCACAGTCTGCATCTTACGGGTATTTCAACTGTTTCATCGTACCATTCCATATGATAGGTATTTCCCGTACACGTGGGCCAAACCTGATTATGTGTCTGTAGAGTAAACAG
>LD350833.1:0-38679 GCA_001465055.1 Ptychodera flava
CATAGTCTACCGAGACGATCATGGAACAATAGGCATGCCGCGTTGCTTGTCTGTTTTTCTATTTGTCTGTGCTTAAAGATAGTGCACGTAAAATCGGAGGATAATTTCGCGGATCAACCGTCTAGGCACCTGTCATTGTCAGAAGTCATGCTTTCCCATGAGACATGGGACAAAATTGACAGGGAGTTTGGTCCACACACACAATCGACGCCATGGCCAACTAATGTGACGCGAAAATACCCAACTTTGTATTAGTCCGGGGTCAATTGTCATTCCGTGTGATTTTAGTGAAGATTTTTGCCAACCTAGCTTATCAATTTACTTAATGGCCAAGTTTTTCAAAAAAAATTGTTGGCATTTTTTCTGACAACTTTGAAGGTCATTTGAAGGTCATTTCCTTAAAATCGACAAAAATCGCTTTTCCTTAGCCATGAACAGACTTTATGGCCAGCTTGCAACCATATCACCTTTGGAAACATGCATTTTGATGTGAATTATTCCTTACAATCATTAACATTGAGGTTTTTTGAAAAAAAAAACGGTTATTGTATTAAAAATATAGAACTACTTTACCAAAGGTCAATTGAAGGTCAGTATGAAAATTCTTTCTACTTTTCGTAGAAATGCCTTCCATATCTTAAAACATCGCAATGATTATCTTGTATACAATTTCAGATTCACAAAACTTATACAACATTCTCAGGAAGTCAGATGTCTAACATTTCCTGTCAAAGGTCAATGACTTTTAATGCCATAATCTCTAATCAGAAGAAAGTTTTGTTATAAAAGTAATACGATCACACAGGAACTTCAAAACTTTGATAACTCTGCATGAGTGACTTTCAAAAAAACCAGAAGATTTTCATGAGTAAGTTGTTAATCATTATCAAAATCATCAACAAAAGTGTCACTCATAGGAGGTGAACAGTTCGGACAATAATTTTCATCAGTCTCACAGTGACACATTTCCGTACATGTGATGTCATTGCATTCCTCTTGCAAGAGCAGATATTTGTTTTGCATATATTTTGTTTACAAGAATATCTGATCAAATGCACAACAGCTTCAGGGTATGGAGGAAGCATGCTTACTATGGGTATGAATGTGTATTCCTCCCGGCTTTCATTGTTAGTTTGCTGGAGGTGGCAAGTCGGGTTAGGCAATGATATCATTTCCATATCATTGTTTGATAATGGGCTCTGAGAATTGCTTGGATAAGACTGCCTTTGGTTGGTGTACTTCTTGAAAATGATATTGCTTTTCTCAAAATTTTGGCAGCTTTGAACAGTACTCTTACATTTTCCTCTGTACTTTCCTCAGCAACTCCCTGTATTGCTGCATCTTTAGTAGCATTTAGCAAAACCAATTCTGGTTCACTGTGTAGTGCATATTTTCCAAATCCCACACTTTTATGTGATCATTTATAATTTTCTTTAATTTCCTATTTCCAATTGATGGGTTCACAATTCCATGTTCCTTACGTATTGCCAAATATGAGTCATGTACTTCACCCAGGTTTAAAACTGAACCTTCAGCTAAAGAATTTTCCGACAAGGAAACAATTGATATCTGCAGCAAGCAAGGTGATATTTATCATTACCGACATTTGCAGATCCAGCCTCACACAATGGGTCTGCATTTGTGTTTAAATTTCTCAATACATTTTCAATGTTTTTGGTCCAACATCTTTTGTGATTGATATTTAATGTCATGGTTCTAGCATCCTTTGGATCTTTTGCACCACTGAGTCTGACTTTTAACAAGTTTGATTTTCCTTGGTTTACTGCTTTTTGTGTTTTTTTTTTCCCAGCATTGAATGAAGAAACCTCATGGAGAGGACCCAAAGAAAATATATATCGTTGACAGAAAAAAACACATGCTTTTGTCATATGTACTAGCTGATGATCTAGTGAAAGCAACTTTAGGTTCAGATGAACCAGCACTTTCCATGGTAGATGAGGGTAAAGTTGGTGTACAGGGTCGTTCACGAGCTAAACCTATTAATACAGAGCTATCACCTTGCTCTAACGCTTTTCCATATCGCAATTTTGGTAGCTGGAGTAGACCTTTGTGGCAAGTTTTTTCATAGCATTCCCTATATGCCAGCTAGAACCACAATCTCGAAGGGAAGAGGAATCATCATCCCTGAGTTTTGAACACATTCTTGGAAAGACATCATCACAAACTTCACCTCTCTGGTGAACAAACTCCAGCACTGTGTCATATTCAGTGGGATATGTGACACAAGCTCACCACTTGCTTCCTGACATATCAGGCATAACGTCCTCTTTTCGGAGGAATGAAATGCTTTTTTACTGAAAGTTTTGACGAAGTTATTTGCATGCAATGTCAGTTATGTGAAATATGTATATGTGAAATGCAACCACTAAATATCAAGGTTCGGTGATAATAAAATATCGAGTAAATATAACCTTTGGATAACGGTTTCTGAGAAACTTCTAACACCGTATATGACTAATCTCGTCGTTTTTAACCTTAAATAATCTACGGACTTCCAGTGTCTCACAATAAAGGTTCAACCCATTGTTAATGAATCATTTTTTGTACTCATGATCAGTATAAATATTTTAACAATGGGTGTCTTGGTTAGTACAACAGTGTGCGTACTGGAGTTGGTTTTCAAAAGCCACAGGTAATAGCATATATTTCTCAGCGCAGAGGCTTAGTTTTGATTATTTGCTTCTGCATGTAGCCTATGATTAGCAACAAGTCTCTAATCCCTGCTATTGTTAGAAAAATACAAATCGTTTTATATGACTTGGAGAGAAATGCGAGGAAAAGGGATGACTTACTCTCATTACAAGCAACAAGTACACTGCTAGCTGCACAGCAATCCTGTCTACACTAGTGAAATTTTGCACAGAGGTCTGAAACATACAACCTACCAGAGTTGGTAATACTGCGGATGGCTTATGCCGAGATGCAGGGAAATTTATGATGTAGTTGTCAAGCACAGTGCATGTCAAAAACCGATCTGTGTCATTATTTAACACAGTGCATGGAAAAAGAAGTACAACTGCAATACAAGCAAATCCTTGTAATTGCATATAAATTCATATAAAATGGTAAAAGACAAAAACAATAAGGTTTTCTAAATCTTTTATGAGCTGTGAAGTTCCCTTCCACCACTGAAGGTATTATAAAGTAATTTGGTCAATGAGTATAGCCATTTTGTATGCACTACAATGCTCAATCAATGGAATTTGTGGAGTAACGAATGACCTTGAATTTGACCTTGAAAAAGTGGAAAGAAAAAATGCCAACAATGTTTTTTGGACTCTCCAGATATTAAGGAACAAAATGATATATGTTGACAAGAGTCTTCACGAAATGCACACGGAAGCCAAAATCATGACAAGTGACCCTGGACTATATCCCCTTTCCCTCTAGGCGAGCGGCGAATCCACAAAAAGGGCCTTATTTTAGGAGTTTAATGTACCCACCTTACATACGGCCACATCATACATCATTTGAAAGCTTATTATCTCCAGTTTAAGAATATTGACGATGTGGAGCTGCCAATTAGGGCCATACCCCCCTAATTTGCATAATTCACACGGGTACCCAATTAGCATAAGTGCGATATAAAATTAGAAAAATCACTGTTAACTACTGTAAACATACTTTTAAACTATCGAGTGATATATCAAATGAAAGATATTTGCATGTAGAATACAACTTTGTTATCCAAAGACATATTTAAATTGATTTCACTGAAATATTTACATATTTATATTGAAAATAATATTTGCCTCTCTTGAATAACAATATTTTAAAAATTTTAACATATACAGCTACAACATACAGCTACATCATGCATCATTTGAAAGCTTATTATCTCTACTACAAGAAAATTGACATTGTTGAACTGTCAAGTAGGGCTATAGCCCCTGATTTGCATAATTTACAAGGGTATCCAATTTGCAGAAATGCAATATAAAATTACAAATTTAATGTTCACTACTCTAAACATACTTTTAAACTATCGAGTGACATATCGAATGAAAGGTATTTGCATGTAGAATACAAAATGGATATCCAAAGAGATGTATCAATTGGTTTCACTGAAATATTTTCATATTTATATTGAAAAATTATTTTCCCCTTTTGAATAACAATATTATAAATATTTCATCACAAACAGCCACATCATACAGCCATATCATACGTCCTTTTAAAGGTAATTATCTCTAATTCAAGAAAATTGACAATGTTGAACTATCAAGTAAGGCCGTATCCCTAAATTTGCATATTTTACACAGGTAAGCAATTTGCATAAATGCAATATAAAATTAGAAAATTCATTAACTATTATAAACATACTTCTTAACTATCGAGTGATATATCAAATGAAAAATATTTGCACGTAAAACACGAAATTGACATCCAAAGAGATATATAAAGTTGTTTTACTGAAACATTTTCTTATTTGTAGTGAAAAAAAGTTATTTTCCATTTTTGAATAACGGTATTTTGAAAATTTTAACAGCAGTATCAATGCAATCACATGCATTATGATGTGCAAAAAGTGCATAGAACACAGAGACCAATCAGCTGAAATGAGGTCTGGAAATGAATATTTTGTTTGTTTAATGTATGTTTCAAAACATATGAATAGCTCTTCTTGTCCGCATTAATATAAATATATATATATATATATATATATATATATATATATATATATATATATATATATATATATATATACATAGATACTAGACATCGGTATCGTCTAGTTTCACAGGTCAGAGAGCGTTTCTCCGAACATGCCCTTTGTTTGGAGTATAATATACCCATTCACAGCATATGAAAACCGTTTAATGTTACTCAAGTAAACCAACATTTTCTTGTAATGTTGTATCCAAGGCAACAACACTTATATATATATATATATATATATATATATATATATATATATATATATATATATATATATATATATATATTAATTTTTAACATATATGGTTAATAATTTGAACGCCGACATTTTTTCGTAAAGGTGTGTTGGGAAAATATCACCAATTACTATTAAGTCCAAACATAAAGAAAGATCCCCATGAACGACACTATTGTAGTTGTTGAAAAGTAACTATGTAGCCGAAACAATATGTGAGAGTAAGCTGTAGTCAAAGTTATGGCATGATTCATGATCCAAGTCATTCATGGCGATACAGTGTCATGCATTTCCAGTACATCTAGTAATTCTACAAATTCATCATCCTTTTCTTAAACAGTTTTGTCATGAGTAAAAGGGTTGCCACAGTTATAGCTGCCTTGTGCATGGAAGATTAATTTGACAGCAGACACAACTTGTGACATGTACTAAGAGAAAGCAAACTCCACATATCGTTCATATCTTATAGTTGTTTGAATTTTGTGTATGTCATGTTTGGCTTTTTTGTGTAAAGTGTTGATTTGCCATGGCGAGACGTACCCCTAATCTACGTATCCTGCCCTGAACCTGCACTGGAGTTGAAAGACTACTGTAACACTGCGATCCTTTGATGCTACCTTTCGAGAATAGAGTTGTCTTCATCAGTCATTTAAAATTAAAAGTCGGTTGGTGAAACGTGCATTACTTGACCACTTTGTTTCACTGAAGTTACGCTTGTTCAAGTAAGGAAGCTAGAATGTATACCGTTTCGGTCTGGTTATGTTTGTGGATGCTCATGTGAATCAGAGATCGAGCTGTTGTAGGTTTTGTTTGGCATTGGTGTAATGCTTATATTTCTGTTTCATATGTATGTGATTAGGCTACGTTCACAAATAATGGTGATGAGGGGCGGAGGCATTGGGGGTTAAATTGAGGGATAGTAGATAGAGGAGCACTTGAAAGTTTTGATCTGCCTTTAGGGGACCTGAAAATGTTTTGGTTCAATTTTACTTTTTGCGATTCCAAGGTTTCGAAGGCAATTCAATGGAAATCGAATAACAATTAAATGTCATCCGATTGTTCTAAAGTTAGTAATAATCAAACAAGATCTAGAATTACTTTTACTTTTTACTTTTACTTCAGTATTTTATCTTGAAAAGATCTTGTATTTTGTATCGTATTGTTGTGGCATAGTTGTTCTAATGTATCGTAATGTTTCGCCTTTAACAAATCCTGGAATGTTGCCGTTTGATTGCATGAATTGGAATCTGGTATCTGTTGGTTTTTTGTGTGTGTTCTTAAGACGAGAATGTGAATTTGTTGCATCTATGACCTTCACAGATAATGAGGTCTAAAGATGTGATTTTTTGAAGGAGCTTTCAAAAATTTCAGAGTAGGAGCTTTTCCAATGAAAATCATACATTGTCTCTGAATCTCAGTCAAAGCGATATTTGTTCGGTGTCTTGCTAAATTATTCTTATTTTGTATATATTTTATTCTTATTTTGCATAATGTGGGCATTACTCGTATTAACTGCACAATTTTATGAATATTAAAAATAAGTCAAGATATTCGTGATTTAAATGTAAATTTCCACTAGGCGACTGATGCCGTGTGTTGTGGGTTCAAACCCGATTGAAAACTAGACGTATTTTCAATAAGAATATTTTAGATACGTGTTTGGAGTTCTATTTTACATGCCAATACCTTTCATTTGATATATCACTCGATAGTTTAAAAGCAAAAGAAGAGTACATAACAATGGATTTTTATGATTTTATATCGGACTCATACAAATTAGGTACCCGTGTGCATTATGCAAATTAAAGAATTACGGCTCTATTTTGCAGCTGCATATCGTCAATTGTCGTGAAGCAGAGGTAATAGGCTTTCAAGTGACATATAATGTGGCTGTTTGATGTAGTTAAAATTATTAAAATATCGTTATTCATAAGGGGAAAATATATTTTTCGATATAATTATGAAAAAAATTCAATAAAATCATTTTAATATCTCTTTTGGGTATCTATTTTGTATCCTACATGCAAATACCTTTCATTTGATATATCACTCGATAGTTTAAAGTATGCTTAGAGTAGTTAGTAAATTCCTAATTTATATCACATTTCTGTAATTTCCGTACCCTTGTGAATTATGGCAATTTGGGAGCTACAGCCGTACTTGACAGCTCAACATTGTCAATTTTCTTGAAGTACAGATAATAAGCTTTCAAATGACGTATGATGTGGCTGTATGATGTGGCTGAATGTATTAATTTTTTTAAATATTGTTATTCAAAATTGGAAAATATTTTTTCAATATAAATATGATAATATTTTAGTGAAATCAATTTAAATATGTCTTTGGATATCAAAGCTGTATTCTACATGCAAATACCTTTCATTTGATATATAACTCGATAGTTTAAAAGTATGTTAAGAGTAGTTAACAGTAAATTTCTGATTTTACATCGCATTTATGCAAATTGAGTACCCGTGTAAATTATGCAAATTAGGGGTTATGACCCTACTTGACAGCTCAACATTGTGCATTTTCATAAAGTAGAGATAATAAGCTTTTAAATGACGTATGGTGTGGCTGTATGATGTAGCTGCATGTGTTAAAATTATTAAAATATTGTTATTCAAAAGGAGAAAATAATTTTTTCATAATAAATATGGAAATATTTCAGTGAAATCAATTTAAATATCTCTTTGGATATCCATGTTGTATTCTACATGAAAATACCTTTCATTTGATATATCACTCGATAGTTTAAAAGTATGTTTAGAGTAGTCAACAATGAAATTTCTAATTTTATATCGCATTTATGCAAATTGGATACCGTTTGAATTATGCAAATTAGGGGGGTATGGCCCTACTTGGCAGCTCCACATCGTCAATTTTCTTGAAGTAGAGATAATAAGCTTTCAAATGACGTATGATGTGGCCGTATGTAAGGTGGGTACATTAAGTGTGAAAAATAGGTGTGTCTGCCGCTCGCCTACTCAACCAGAGAGTGTCGGCATAATTTTTTTCACTTATCAGTTTTCGCCGAGTGATAAACTGTAGGTTTACCCTCCCTTCTCACTTGTACATGCAGTCGTGAACCATATCATCCAAAATGAACTTAATGCAACCGTTCTCGTACCCCGACATCACTACTTCCCTTCTGGTCTTTAGTCCAGAGTGCGGTGCGTAGGCTAAGCAAATTTGCCAGTAGAGGGGAAGTGGGGATCGTGCTCGCACCGACGCGCTTCGGCTGTCGCTCGCATAAGGTACAGTGTGACCTTTATGTCGCTACGTTTGCCCCTTAAACAAAACTCAAGATAGCTTCGATAATATTAAAGAAGAATCGACCAAATCACTCATTTTCTTGTGCAACAACTTGAGTCATTTCTTTTTAAGTTGGATAGCTCCAAAACTATATGGTCAGCAACACTCCAAGATATCACTAGGTTCCTCACTTTTAAAGGCAAAGACGTTAAAACTCAAGTACATGACGTACACTGTGTAAATTTAGGGACCACAAAGCTCCAACAGTGCACCAAGTACCTGTCCCAAAAGGCTCCGTGTGAATACGGTTTCCAAATTAAAGACGTTTTATCAATCCCAGGCCGTAGTACCTGGTCAGCTCACCCGTAACCCAATGGAACCAACAATAATAGATAGGTATATTAAAAAATATCTGAAGAACAAACCAAAGCCTTATTGACGCCAAACAGGCGAAACCTCTTTCTGGATGAAATGAGGCTAATTTACCGTCACATTATAAGCAAACTGAACAGTCCACGATCCACTCATTATGGGACATGGCCTTTTTCAAGCTCTTAGCCTTTTCTGGCGATAGGGCACATGACCTAGGCCACGTAAAAGCACAAGAGACTCTGCGTTTCCCAGACAATTCGGGGTTTCTCTTTAATCATACGTTTGGCAAAACTCTCTGAGGGTCTGAGCAGAATCTCTTCTTCGCGGTTAAGCGTTGTCCAGATATTCTCATGTGTCCGATTAATACATTAGAGACATATTTTAGGCTTGCACGCAGCCTTGACATCGATCTTACAACGGGTTACCTGTTTCGCCCTACAAACTCGCAGGGGATGGCAGAGCAAAAGCCTTTTTCATCACAATTGGCTTACCACCGGTAAAATCATATCTACTAGATGTAGGAATCGATGCCGGCGAAACCCTGCATGGCTGTCGAAGTGCCTGCGCCATTTCGCTGGCCATGGCAGGTACGAACATCAAAACTCTAATGTCCCATGTGGGTTGGATGGCGGAGGAAACAGCACAATACTATATGCAGTTAGGAAAGGTTATGAGTTATGGAGCACCAGCTAGCACTTTGTCTGAGCTAGCCAACGCGCAAAAACAGGATACAAAAAGATATGAAAACTTCAATGAGTTACTTGGATTTTCCAAGGCTTTTGATAAGAAAAATTGAGTTACTGATCTAAGGTATCCGACAGTGCATTATTCCAGTATGTTTTTAATATCTCGACAAGAAGGGTTTACCAAACTACTGTCACAAAGTTGTCACGATATTATGGAATGAAAATAAAAACTATATCTTTGCAGCAACATCTCGATTCCCTGTTCATTTGTGGAACTGTGTGTGTGCGTTGTAGTGCAAGTGGTAGATCTTGGTTCTAGTTCGGACTTTTTTAAGGATTTGGGGGTTAACTAACTTATTATCGGTAGATTCAAACATGAGGGGAACAGGCTTGGCGTCCGGGAGGCTCCGCCTTTAAGTGCAGTTCCGACGATACCCCCCTTTAACCGCAAAACATAGCTGATGGTATTCCACACTACAGTCCATCGGTATAGAACATTAAGTTTACATGCATAGATGCGTACAATATTCATTAAATATTTATAAGAGTAAACCATATAGATCGTTTGTAATTTTGAATTCGAAGTGCAGGCAACTTTTCTTCATTGAACAATAATTTCTTTCAATTGCAAAGTTTGACCTCATTATTTTGTTGACTGCAATTTATCCTTAACAAATAATACTGTGCAAATAAGATTTTTGTTTATTTTGTGTCCTAAGGGAGAAGCTTTAAGTTGGTCAAAATTTCTTGTTGAAAAACATCACACAGTCGTAAACTCTGGGATTTTTGGTGGGAAGTCCGTAAACTACATATCGTTCTCAAACATCACAGGTATTGTCTTTTACGAAACATAAATCTTAAAGGTGAAATGAAAAGAAAAAAATTTAGCCAAAAAGTTACCCTCTTCTACATATTAAGTATATACAAGAAGATTAGAGACAAAAAGTGCAAAGAAAACGCTTAAAAACCACCTTTTCGTTTCGCCAAAAACTCGATCTGCAAGACTGACCCCGGAATCAATTTAGTTAATCGATTTCTCAAAGTCGCCATCAAGAGCTCATCTCAAGCTGACACACATCATGATGTCGATGTTAGTACGGACGTTGCATGCGACATAGATGACGCAAGTGAACTGGGTGACGATCGTAATGATATCGGGAAAGCGCTTCCTAGATTAAGGCAAAACCAACATCAACAGTGACTGCCCCCTAACATGTCAAGTCTGTCCACTAATTTTGATGAATGGGGCAGAAATTGCCCCATTCAATGCACATGCAGAAAAAATACTGGGCTTTCAGAAATAACATTCGTGTTCCAATTTAGGGTAAACAGCTCAAACGTCCAGCGACGTCGTAGTTTCACTTCTCTAAAGGTTCGTGTACGGGAACGATATCAGCATACAGCAGCAAGTCAAATAGAATGAGTTTCGAATACCAAGTGTGTGTGTCTAAATCATCCACGGTCCCTTATGAAGTTTCTGAAAACCCTTTAACTGTGTGATGTCAATTGGTTCGTTAGACCATAGGCGACCCAATAAGTATTACTGAGTTTTTCACACTGATCGGATGACAGCAAATTTGAATATCCTCAAAAAAATCAGTTTTCACCTTCCCCTGTACAAAATTAAACGCCGCAGTTCTTCCAGTCGAATTTTGAGTGTGTGAAAGTGAGGTTCTAATTTTCTATAACGAGACAATTTTTCGGCTGGTGATTGACTCCTGTTCTTCCACATTGAAAAGTCTGTAACACAAATACCACGGCAGTAAAATGAAATCCCAGATGTTCTTCTCAAGTTCATTATATTGTCAACAGTGATTTTGATCGGAAACACTGTAGCGGCTGTACATGGGAAAGTGAAACCAATACTTTAGAGGTTATTCAAAATTACCGCTACGTGATTCCCATGTCAACAATGACTACACATTACATTGAAGGCAATGGTTTGCTGGATTTGTTTTTTATGGACGCTATTAAGGACACTGTCATTACTGTTTCGCCTGGGGAATTGCACTACCTGGCCAATTGCCTTTTTCTGAAAAAGGCAATCGGGTTTTAGTGAAACCTACCTTACAGTACACAGTGCTATGTTTCATAAACGAATGCACACCTGTTTTATCGTCCACATCATCAATATTCGCTGCCGATACTAAATGTAGAAAGCAGCATTCTCAGAACTCATTGTAAAAACCAGATTTACAAACATAACTGGTAGCTGACAACACCACATATGGCAACAGTTATCATCGACGATGAATAGTCCATAAATGTCCTCAAAGCATGCAGTCAAGTATGGCGTTATCTCTTGTAGGTGGGCGGTACGTTGCTTTTCAAAAGTGATAGAATTGTAGAAATCAGACAGTTAAAAAATCAAGTTTCATTCAATACATGCTGGTACAACTTGTTTCCTAAATCAATAAAACTTGTCATAATCTTTCTCTAGGCACGGCAGAAAATGCAAGATGTACCAATACCAAAAATCGTGTGTATCATCACGGCCCAGTGCAAGAGGGGCGTATATATTGCTCTGACAAACCTGCATCGCAAATTTCACCACAAGGGGTACTATCAGCATATTTGTGTCTTGGTCAACCACGTAAAATTGGACAGACTTTGTTTAGAAGGCATGAGTACCTGAGCAGAGAAGTCCTGAATCTTTATTAGGAAGAGGGGCGTGATTTTGAGGAAATGTTGTACATGTACTCATATTAGCGAATATTGACATGATAAGAACAAACGACAAAAACACTAACAAGTCGTTCATTTTATTCGCCTGACTTCTCTATCGTTTATGTTGCACTTAAGCCTATATTCTTCCAGTACTGACGCAGGGGTGGCAGATAAGATGATAAGATGATGATTTAAGTAGAAATGCCATGCCAGACCAGCTCACGTAACAATTGGCACCCGATGACGAAGGTAATTTTATGACCTTTCTTGTCCACTGAACCGTCCATAATTTTATAAAGGCCCTTCTTCGCAAAGTTGACTGATGCACAGATTATTTGGACATTCATTTCAGGTGATCATAGTTAGCGGCCAAGCGTATGTTTTCTTAAATCCAAATGGCAGATTCATTTGAAGAACAGGCCATTTTAATTTAGCCCAAGAAAAGATGCAATAGTATTATTAGGACGGCAAGTTGCCGCTGGAGGATACTATTATTAAGATTGTCTGCCGCGCATCAGCGAATTAAAGTGTGTGCAAACAGTTATTTTATCCACACGTCGTACTGTGTTTCTACTCATTTATATTATATTTGACAGAAGGTTTTATTCAAGTGAAATGTAAGTTGCACTTTTTACTTTCGATAGAACTATTGGACGATGCAGTTCCCACAACCGTATGGCGGGGTGGGTGTCACAGCAAGCTCATGTCATTGAAATACGGCTTCACTTTGAAGAAAATGTGATTACGTGTGTATCGAGATTTAAGCACATAGATACATGTATTGTCTAACACATATATGTCAATAAAACACACATTTGAATAATAGGTAAGTAGGTAGTAGGTAGGTAGGTAGGTAGGTAGGTGTAGGTAGGACGGTAGTTCTGTTAGTTGTTATCCAGTGTGTCAGTGCATGGGTATAAAGAAAAAAGAAAATTTCAACCCAATAATACATTACTTTTCACCATATATTTGTAACTTTATTCATAGTTATACAAAAAGCAAACAGTACCATCACCTATATGAAATATATCATTATGAACCTTGTGATAACAAAGCAGATGAGGATTGACATAACATTCCTGTTTTGAGCTCTGTGCTCCTAGAAAATAACCCATTGGAAAAGAACTGTCATTTAAGGTAGTGTCACATTGTGACTGATCAAAGATAGAAATACATGAATCACTAGATGTGACCAGACTTTGACATCCAAAGTCTGTCAAGCATGTTTGGGTATAATTGTGCATCCATATTATGGGTCACTCCTAGATACAAAATGTCCTACAAGGAGACTTGGGTGTATATAAAGTACAAACACGATACCTTCACCTGTATGAAATAGTTCTGGATTACTGTAAAATTCATGGCAACACTGCAGATGGGAAGTGATTGACATAACCTGTTGGAGGATTAACACATCACTGTTTGGCACTCTGCATTCTTCAAGACAATCATAAAAATAATGCTGGTTTATGATTTCGGCTGAGTCACATTTTGATTGATCCAAAACGTCGAGATATGGATCACAAAATTCAAACAAATTTTGAACACCTTAAAGAGCAGAGACGTCATCTGAGAAAATACATTTAAAAATGCATCTTAACATTATTTGCGACTTTTATCAGCTGAAATTACAGCAAATAAGGTATTGCCATAGCCAGTATATTTTGTCCAATAACTGTGAGATCTCTTACTAAGCACCACTGTTCGTGAAGTGTCCAGTGCGAAATAAGTTCTTTATCTCCTCTTAGTTATGAATCATTCCCAAATGTCCGCAGTGTAAACAAAAACTATGGTCTACATCAAATTTCTGAATATTCTATACCTTTAAAACCCAAAAAGTTATAATAAAAGTAACTCTGAGTTGAAATACAATGAAGCAAAATCCTGCTGATGTCAGTAGCTATGTATACATGTTGTAGTCATTCAACAAACCTTTCTAATACTTTCCATTATAGATTACCTTTAAGTATTTGACCAATCTTCATGTAACTACCTTTCTGATAACAACTTTAATCAAATGCATCTACTGGCTTGTTGGTAATGATGTCACATTATGCATCATTTCATGTAGTTATTCATCAAAATATTCAATCCAGTCACATTTCCCTGGAGTAATTTTAGCAGTTATAATTTTACTTATCTTTTTATTCTCATTTGTCAAATTAAATGTTTGATTTATACTGTAAACGTACTTTGATTTTAACCAAACTATGTGATGCATCCCAACATAGTTTATTTCTCAAATAGGTCTCTCAACCACGCTACATGACAATACATATTCTTCACGATCTATTTGCCACTTTATTCATACAAAGAAGGAACAGTACCATCAACTACATGAAATATATCTGTATAATAATAAACCTTGTAAAAACAAAGCAGATGAGAAATGATCGACACATCGTTGCTGTTCGGAGCTATATGCTCCTAGGAAATAAACTATCATCTAAGTTAGTGTCACATTGTGATTGATTCAAGAGAGAAATACTTAGTACGTAAATCACTAGATGTGACCAGACTTTGCTATACGGAGGTAAGTCAAGCTACAGTCAAGCTACTAGATGCAAATGTCCTACAAGGAGACGAGTATATATGAAGTACAAACATGATACCATCACCTGTATAAAGTAGTTCTGGAATACTATAAAGTTCATGACAACACCGCAGGTGGGAAGAGATTAACATAACCTGTTGGAGCATTAACAACATCTCTGTTTGACACTCTGCATTCTTCAAGACAATTATAAAATATTTACGATGTCGGCTAAGTCACATTTTGATTGATCCAAAACATCAAGATAATGATATGGATCACAGCATTCAAACGAACTTTGACATCTCAAAGAATAGAAACGTCATCTTAGAGGAATACATATGAAAATGCAGCTTAACATTATTTGCGTCTTTTATCAGCTGAAATGACAGCAAATAAGTTTGGCCAAAGCCAGTATATTCAGTACAATAACTCTAAACTATAGACCTCTTACTAAGCGTCACTGTTCGTGAAGTGTACAGAGCGAGTTAAGTTTTTTATTTCCTCCTAGTTATGAATCACTCCCAAGTGTCCGCATTGTACACAAAACTATGGTCTACATCAAATTTCTGAATATTCTACACCTTAAAACCCAAAAAGCAATAACTATGAGTTAAAATACGATGATGCAAAATCCTGCTTATCCACTTTAACCTTTATACATCTTGCCCATTTTCATCTCTGAATCAATCGAGACAAATGTTTTGTGACTTTAACAACATTCACATTGCAGTCGAATAAACTGCAACAGTTAGGAGATGTATGCATTATGTTCATGTATTTCAATTGATTTACATTTTATCCTGTATATACAAAACATTCAAACATGTAATAAAAAAATTGAAATGTTGAAGTGATGGCTAACATGTATCTGAAAAACTGGCAATATCACACAATAAACAGATCAGCCTTTGTTAATACTATTACATAAACATTAATTATTATCAAATTAACATTGGATCACTTAAAAAAGTCAATCTTTCATAATAATATCTTACATGTTTCAGTTCTAGCCAATTCAACCTTCAAAGCCCTTTGTGTTCATAAGAATTGTGTACTGAAACGGTTAGCACGAATAGGTATAAATCGACAGAATTAGCAGAAAGTAGCAAGCCATAATGTTTTTTTAACATCGAAAACTGCCGATAATAATGACTGTTTATAGTAAGTATTGATTTGTAGTATCCATTATGAACCTTTAATTCAATTTCTGTTTGTAACAATGATTTTGAAATAAAGTCTGAAGTGACAAAAAGTAAGGATAACAATACAGAACGAACATATACAGCTACAAATTCTGGATAATAGGATGATATGAAGACAAAGTCAATGAATATGAAAGAAGTGTAAAAATATCAGATTTTAACGCCGGTTATGTGCCCACTATATGGTTGCCTAAACTATGACAGACACATGAGATACATTGTTTCCTTAAATGTCCTCGGTGTGATCGACATAGTTTTATAGAAGTTAAGAATCTCAATCATTAAGTTAGGCACCAATATTTATCAGTATACTAGATACTTTAAGTAACATACTGTGAGAAACAGAGGTCGATCGAGGACAGAAATATACGTATGGCTGATATCTTTTGGAGATACGTTGTATGGATTTCCATTCAGAAGACATGACCAGTGTTAACAATATTGAAGCGCAGTGCATCAAGGAGCTTATTAAATACAGATCAGTTGAGTGAATTCAATATTCGGTATCAGAGAAAATAAGTAAGTCGTACAAGTAGTTTCTACATATTTCAAACTGTTTAAATGACACTGTTTCAAGTGCAATAGGCATTATTCCTGTCAAGTAGAAACTTGTTACTCCTGCAAAATATATGAAATGACTATTTACATTGTTGTAATTCATCGTATCGTTTGAAATGTGTAACCAAATTTTGAGTATCATAGAGGTACAGAGAAACTTATATTTTCTCTGCAACAGGTTTAATAGGCATTGCATTTATTGAACTCATGTGTACTTGAATGACAAATATCTTTTATGAAAAGCCAAGTGTTAATAAACAATTTGGTTCAAAAGCAGGTAATAATAGCTGCCTGAAATCATAATTACAAGAACTGTATAGCACAAGAGCGTCTGTGTGTGCAAAGAGTATAAGTAGAAATACCATAGTAGTAGTAGTAGTAGTAGTAGTAGTAGTAGTAGTAGTTCACAACCATATGTACAAAATATAATATATTGTATTGCCACTTGCTTTGTTGGACTGTCGTCTTCGTAATTGATAAACTGGATTGCAATTGTTTTGCCTCACCTGTCTCCTCCTAAAACCTTAGTTTTTTTTCTCAAGGTCGGTGTGGACATCATTGATCTTCTTCCAAAGTTCAACAGATTGTGAAACAATCCCAGGCAATGCCCGTATAGCACTCAAAGTATTACAGAAGTATTCCAGATGTTGTTGTATACTGGAAAAAATTATATACAGGTATATAATATTATATGCACTTTACAACATATCTTCACGGTAAACATTATTACATGAAAAATAACATACTATCTGGCTTACGAGCTCTGGATTACAATACAATCCTTGTAAAGAAGTCAGTTAATGTACCTGTTCTCACCGCTGTGAGAAAAGGTATTGCCAACCCATCGAGGTAGGCGACAGTTACATATTTAGAAGACAAAATGGGTCACTTCTATGGCGATAATATAAAGTTATTTTACCTCTGGGATGCTTTGACTTCAGTCTGCACGCCCTCTTTTAGTTCTAATGTTATGAACTCATACAGCACCTTAACGAGCACGTATAAGTCACCATTGTGAAAATTAATACTAGGAACATATGTTTCTAGCTCTCTTTCTACATTGCCTGGGATAGGAGCTTTGAAGTCACTGCAGACTTCCTCAAAAGGATCCTGCAAAATTGTAACATGAAACACATTTATGTTAGATCTTAAACGAATAGAAAATGCATCATAATTAAGAATAAAGCCTAAAGAATCAACAAATCAATGATCTGTAACTGAAAATCAAATATGGAAAATGTAACTGGAACAGCTATTTGAACATTTACTTTTGACGAAAATGAGACACCAACGGTACACTGGTAGAATGATGTTAATGAAAGAAGCCTATGTTATAAATCGATATATAGATGGTGTCATTGGTAGGAATCTGTGGAAAAATATAAACGCTATATAACAAGGGCTTTAGTGTTATAGCAAAAATGACACAATTTGTCCCAACATATGTAAATAGACACATTTGTTACAAACTGAATACATGCCTTCAAATAAAATGTGAAAGGCATAAAAGCATGAAATATAAGAGGAAAGGTTGTTTTGAATAAATCGATTAGATCTAATGTAAATTAGATCAATGAGTATTTTATGTAAATAAAGAACAAGGTATCATTTCATTTGCATACTCAGACAATACTAAAGTACATTTCGCCTCGATTAATTTATTTATTTAGGAAATAGCTGAGATGAAGATGTACAAGGGCAGAGCAAAAGACAATGCGCTAGTTTTGATTACAATCTCCAAGCCATATTTTATGATGATTGCGAAAAAACTAAATGGTTAGACTTATGTTATGACCCCAAATTTATCTTGCGGGTCTCTTACTGTATGACATCAATGAGAGAATATATGCTCTATAAGCACGGAAAGAGGCAGAGCATTTTAACCAGACCCTACAGGACAAGATAATTTTCGGATTTACACAGGATGTAATTGCGGTGGTTACTAGTATCTTTCTCGTTCAGGGTGATGCTCACTTTAAGGTAGAACGCACCTCGGGGACAGACATTCGGACTCTCAAACTTTTACAATTCTCTTCTGATATACCACATGTGGGGGTTCATTTTAAAGCTCCTGCGGAAAGAAAACTTTTAACCGGCTTAGTTTTTCTAAATTCGAATATTTTTATTTTTCTCCATAGAGTTAACACAGGGATGGCGGCCATTTTGAATTTCTAATATTGGTAAATCTAGGGTAATTTGTTTCTCTAGTACCAAAATTTGCACGGTGACCCCCTATTTTTATTCTTGATTTTGAAAGAGAATGATTGAAAGATTCATTAAGGAAAGTTAGAGAAAAAGTTTAAATCTTTCACTTTCGAGGTGCATACTACCTTAATATCGGCAAAAGTAGTCATCAATGTCAACTCATTTTACAGAGTATGTATGGAAGTATATTTTGAATAATTATTGATGAGAATGAACAGAGAAGACAGACTTATGGAACAGAAATACCAGTGTCAGTATGTCAATTGCTTTCAGATATGGGGAAACAGTAGTTGTAGCTGTACAAAGTTAGATGAAAACTGCAAATGTTTATTGAAATCAGTATATCAAACCAGTCTCTTTATATTCTTACCAATTCACTCTGTAAGAACTGTTTTGCTCTTTCTACAGAAAGTATGTGCCACAAAGCTTTTATGTGCGATAGGGTACAGTTCTTCCTTGCCTGAAAGAGTATAGGTACATAATTATAGAAAAGAAATCGGGATGTTTAGACTAGTATTGAAGTGCAATGTACTCGGTAATTTTCCAAGTCATAAGATAAAAATATTCATGAAATAACTCAGGACAAGTGAGTAGCGTTGTGATTTCATACTCTTTCATAATAAAAGACATTGTACAATAAATCTAATCCTCATTTAAGGTCAGTCGATTGATATGCTGACCTGACCTGTGTTGAGTGCAAAACTTTTCTAATACCTGCTTGCATAAGAAACTGTCCTCTGATTTGAGATGAAGTACGTCTGTAAGGTAATCTTGAATGAACTGTTCTTTATCTCCACCAGAAGTACTTATTATGTTGATTGCCAGACCAATGTTCCTTAACGAAGCGCACAAGTCCGGCAGACTATGCTGGTCTCGTAGTTCTGAGATTATGTCATTCTCAACTTGAGGTGGAAGGTTCACCTACAGGCAGCGGACATACACAAACGATTGACTTGTAGCAACATAAATAAAGAATAACATTTCCTTGAAAATGAGTAGATGGAAGATTTTGTCAATTCTACAAGAAAACAGATCGATGAAGCTATCTAAAACCTGAAAACTCACTTGTGGTATAAGTGCAGCACTACTTCTCAGTCTATCAAAGGCAGTCTTGTCACATATGCTGTCCAAGAACTCAAGGGACAAGTCCTGTTGGCAAAACATTGTAAGAGTTGATTGAATATTTGGGTTGATTACTCTGTGTTACATAACACAAAACGAGAAAAAAAGCAATAAAATTGCCAGATTTGAAAGTATGGCTTCCTTAAAATGTATTCCTAATTTAAATGATTAACCAATCAAAAAATGATTCCTACGACCCGGGGCCCTTGCGATAGTATTGGTGAAAGAAGATTGACATAATGCAGCCAATGCGACACTCGAAGGAAAATGAACTGAACGAATCAATGGAAATGATCTGGTTACTTCTTAAACTGAACCAGTGCTTATAGTACCTAAATTTAGAACGGGGCTGAAACAGCTCTTGTATGAATATTTGGAATAAAAATGAAAATGTTGGCATGTACATGAAAACAGAACACTTTAATAATTCGAATAAAGTCAAGCCTGGAAAGCTAAAAAGCAAATTTGAAAGCTTTTGGGAAATCAATGTCAGAGAATTTAATGATCCGACTAAGAGAGAAAAAAGTTGGGTATAGGAACTTACAAATGCAAAGTTCAGCAACGGTTCGGGACTGAAAAGTTATTCACCCAGAATTATTTAAAACGATATGAAAACTTTTTGACTAGGAGTTTCAGAACAAAAACGTGTGGAGAAATAAAAATCAGAAAAATGAGTCTAATAATTTTAAAGTTTACAATTTCATCATCTTTGCACATCATCATAATGAAGTTATTGCGAGACATAAAATCGACAGAAAAGCAGTTTCAAAGAATATCAATAGTCGATGTAGAATGACCATTCCCCTAAAGTTATATTCGCAAAGTTCCTCATCATTCAAACAAATCTGAGCAAAATGATCCTTGGAATCCACATGTGATTTTGCAACTGTCAAATCGATGTCTATGGTGTTAATCCCAAAGATAATAATGTTGATGATGTGTAAGATCATAGAACACTTCCAATGCCTTGTATGATCTAGTTGTGATGATGAAAATGATAATAAACATAAATGAGATCATAATTGAAAAAAATAATAGATAGTGTGTGGTTCTAGCCGGAAGTAAATAAGTGCACTTAACAAAATATCAAATGTGAAAACAACCGAAAAATCTGATATAGTTGTGATGACAAAATATGAGAAAATACGACTCTAAGTAGCAAATTTTTAATCATATTGGCAAATTGGACAAAAATAATTATCAGAAAGGTAGGTTGTAAATTTAAAAAGCTATCAGCATTTTAACAAAAGACCATAAAGTTACCCTGAGCAACATATAGTTGAAATTTGAAAGCTGTCGACAAAAGTTAGAAAAAAATTGTCCAAATAAATTTCATCTACAAATTAACCAAATATATTTTATAGCTACGTTAGGGAGCCTTCATTTATTACAGGGGGAGGGCCGGAATTCTGTACCTGTACTCTAAAATGTGACCCTCCCCTATCCTTGTGTCTAAAATGTGACTCTTCCCCTTGTCCGGCATTCTAAAACTTGAACCTTCCCAATCACTGCAGTATTCTCCCAAGGAATAACTAAAAACAACCAGTATCAACTAATTTACATAACAATCAGTTTAACTGTTATGTAAGTTACGGACAAAAATTACAGGGGGGGGGGGGAGCTGAAGTTTTGGGAGGGAGGGTTGCAATTTATCACACAAGTATTTTTGAAGGGTCGTGCATTTACAGGAGAGTCACCATATTTTGAGCAACTATAAGACAGTATGATGTGGCTGATATAGTGCTTCACCAAAAATATCAAATCGAAATACATGGGAGTCCATCAGGCAAACTATTGATATATTTGTACATTTATACAAGTTTTATAATATATATAAATGTAATTCGCATGAAGTGGGAAATAAAGCGTGTATGTGTGTAAAAGAAATTTGAATTTTGGATTTCATTGAACATATTGATACATGGTAGTCTACGACAAAACTATGCATAAATTTATTCCGGTACAAAAAGGTAAATCTGTGTATTATGCACGCATGATTATTGATATTAATCTACTTGATTAGACTAGGGCGGTTACAAATGTATGTGTTGGCCAAAACTTGGATTTGGAATTTCACCGAAATGTTGATTCACTATACATGGTAGTCTATTATAACACTATCAATATTATTTTTCAAATACAAAAATAGATTTATCTGTATATTTATGTATGCTTGATTATTCATATTAATATACTTGATTAGACTAGGGTGGTACAAATGGATGCGTGTGCAAGAAATTGGATTTGCAATTTCACCGAAATGTTGATTCACTATACATGGTAGTCTATTATAGAACTATGATCAATTTTTTGCTAATATGAAACATAAAACTATAATATCTGTGCATCTATAGATCTTTCATTATCGCTATACACTTTTCCAACTGTCCCATATGTTTTCGTCTCTCGTCTTTCATCAGTTTTAACTGTTCAAGGTGTTTAATGTAGTATACTACTGCATCTTCTTTGCTTTTGAAGCTTGTCGATAATATGTATGTATTTATGAGAATCAATGTACTTTGTCGGCAATTGCCTATTCAGAAAATATCAAATGGAAAAAGGTTGGTCGTAACATCATCTTCTGTAAAAAGTGATCCTCCACTAAGATAGGTTGTTAAAAACTGACCCCTCGACAGTATTCTAAACAGTGACCCTCCCCAAAATCTCCCAGCCCGTCCCCTGTAATTACTGAAGGCTCCCTTATCTTCAAGAACGTAAAGGTCATAATTATGTGAATTCTGTTTGACAAGTAGATTATGAAAAAATTATACAAAATGAAAATATGCCAAATGCACAAATGAAGATAACGCCACTATTGCTTTTAGCTTTTGAAATTACTTAAATCATAATTCTCAAATTTTTCAAATTCTGTAAGCCATATTTGTAAGACCCCCGGTTATTCCTTAGTCATCGTCAATGCATTTATCATACTTTATCTGGGTTTATTTTGGTAAGTAAGGAACTTCACAATTTGGTCTGCAGATAAACATATGATGGGACCAACTAACACATAGACAGACAGGCAGACTTACACACAAGAAGTGATAGAGTCATGACATTTGTAGCAGTGTGGCAAATTGTGTATACTTGCCTCTCTCTCAATAATTGCTTTCCCATGAATGAATGCAGATATCACTTGTCTTTCAAAGGATTGCAAATTATACGTAAAGGGTGTCAATTTCCCGAGCTCCAATGAATAATCGGAGTGCAGCATCAAAAGTTGTTCTAAGTCTATGTCTGGGTCATACATGATGAGGTTTACTGCATTGACATCTGATAGTTTCACTTTCTGGTTGCTGAAAAAAAGATTCTGGTAGCTGAAAAAAGATGCAGGGTTAGCTTTTAGGATGATAATATACCGAATCTGTTCTCAATAATTTAAAATTATCTGTAGCGATGAATAGTCTAGAAAAGCAGGCCAAAGGCATGAAATTGACTTTGTTTGTGTACCGTCTATTTACTGTCTGTTCTGTGCTGTTTTGTGTCTATGTTTACAACTATTGTCTTATAAATTTTGACCAAGTGTTATTTGATTATGGATTGGTATGATTGCGATTATTATATAATATAGAATACATGAAAACGAAATAAATGCCGTCTTCACACACTTGAGAATGAAATAAACGTTCTGTGTTAAGCATGAAAAAAACTTTCTTCATGGCATCTCTACATTTTTCTTTATTATAAACTTAAGTAAAATTATATAAAGCAATGGTTCAACAATGGTATTTTGTAACAGTTCATGTATTATGAAGTCATCTTGACCGGCTAATCAGTCGGCACACGTGGCCCAGCAAAAAGGATATAAGATAGTTGGTGTATGGCGATCGGAAAAGGAGTGGTTAACAGAAAAAAACTTTCTGGACTCTTCGGTTACAAATTTGTGTGTACGTTTGGCACATGGAGGCAATTAACATTAAAATACTGTAAATGTGATTACTTCAAAAACGTATATTCACCTTTCATTTATGATACTAGCACAGCTTTCCAGGAACCTGTTCTGGATGTCAACTATAACCTTTACCAAACTTAACACACATTGTCCTCTTCCGCTCTTTGTAGGCAGTATCGCCGATAGTTTTGTTGTTTCAGGGTTTATATCATTTATATCATCTATTTGAAATTCGTCCGGTAAGCTTTTCTGAAGACCTGTTTAAAGTATTAAATATACTATAAAATATACTAGAAGAAGCCTTTCCAACAGATAATGCTATGTATTAAGAGAGATACCGTTCACACATAATACAACACTATCTGGTTACTACTTTGGCTATTACTGCACGAAACTTATCATGCAAGTGTGCTGCATCTCAAACAATGTTGTCTTTGTGTGCCAAAGTTGAATAAAGTTTGAGTTGTGAAAACACTGGAAAAAGACGTTATGGGTATATTCAAATATATTCAAAACCCAATTGATATACTCACAGACAAATTGAAAGACAGACTGGCAACGGGTATTGTTCAAGGTGTGAAACGATTACGTAAGCCCTCCATGTTTGCCTCGCCTCAAATAGCTCTCGCCCCTCTTTTCCGAAGAATGCCGACCATGCATCCTTCGGTAATTTCCGGATTTTCGCCAATTTTAAGCGAAAATATGTTCGGCAAAGTTTGTGTTGTTGTTGTCGTGTGGTGCTGAGTAGAATTGGCGTGCTGTGAAGTTTTGAGCTTGGAGAAAGTGAGTTTTACCACTTTAAAAAATCCTCTCACATTTTTACAAATATATAATGAGTGTGTTTGAACCAAATTTGAAAGTCTTTTATCGATACTGTCTGGTTTTACTCAATGGTTTACGGTCAGTCATATCGTCTTTTAAAAGTTGGTTATAGAAGGACGCGTTTATGAAACTGCTGGTGTGTTATGTTTTGATTGGCGTGAAGCAGTGTTTCTGCCTTGAGAGCTCACAAAGTAAGTACGGTTGCTACGCGACTGGCAGCACGATGCCATCTCGTCGTACTTTATGCATAATCTCGTGCAATTATCACCCACGAACAAAGTCTCCAAAAAATCTAACACCTGTGAAGCTCATTTTAATATGAAAAGGCCATAGTCTACCGAGACGACCATGGAACAAAAGGCATGCGGTGTTGCTTTTTTGCATTTCTATTTGTCTGTGATATACTGTACACTAGAGTTCATTGTTCGGGCACCAAGCGTAAATGAAATCAGATTAGCATATCGAGGTACTTTTTCCCAAAATGGAAAAATGACGTTTTCCTCATTAAAGCCTCATCGCATCGTATAAGGAAACGTAATTCTGATTAGATCGCACTACAACCGGCATTCTAATCTTTATGGTCCAATTACAGGTTTTGGACGGCGTTACAGGGTTCCAGCGTGCGAATGCCCGTACGCCGCATTTGACGGTAATGTCATTAAACAGGCAGCGAGATGCGATCATAAAAAAGTATGATTGAAAGAAGTATTGTGCGTCTAGGTCGTATGACGTACTGACCCTCGCACACTCGGACCCTGCGCCGTAAAACCTCGGTTCGCAACCCCCGAATCAAGGCAGTGAAGATTAAAAAAGGCCACCATTAAGCTTATATATTTTCAAAATCATACAGCATTTGATTCATAACATCATATAATAATATTACAACCATGCATGCCAGTCAAGGAAATAAAATTTAAACCAGTTTTAATCCTTTCCATGATACGGTCAGTATATAATTAGATTTCATTTATCCCTTTCTTGAGATACAAATCAAATGACAGAGAAACACAGACAGACAGATGGCGTTGGTAGGAGAGATTAATTCCAATCTTCGAAACTAAGACGCTAAAAGGAGCAAAGTGGTTAAAGATGTATTGATTGTGAGTATTTCATCGTCTATCTCTGGAGTAATTAAATGCTGCTGTGATCAAGTTAGGCTGATGCCAGATTTGTTTCTCCTGTGTGAAAGTGATCAAGCGAGATAAGCATAATTTGTGTACACTTACAATTGAATTAACAAACACATCACACAGTAAACGCTACCTTATGCATAACAGAGAAACGACGTACCTTCTTCAAACATCAGCAACTTCCAAGCTGTGCAAAAATTGATGACAAGTCCTTTGATGTTTGGGTTAGAAGGCCCTGAAATCATTGAGGAAATTCGTCAAATTGACATCATAGATATTGCCCAGATAATTATGAATACTACACCAAAAAATTTGCAGCATGCAACAGAATATCTTCATATGTAATGCGCACCATGGATAAACAAAGTAGTAAAATACACTCTTGAAAGACATGTATAGGAATGAGGCGTGTTGTGGTACTTAAATCCAGAAGGAAAAAATACAGCATGTTTCCTACCATACTCATCGATGAATTTTGATACAGACCACTCATCAGCATTCTGCTTGCTTATTTTCAGATGATAAGCTCGTTTAAGTATTTTTTGTAGTTGGACAATGCCTGGTAGATAACGAATAACACGCAAATGGCATTCCTATAGAGTTGGGATAAATGATAGTTGAAGCATAAGTAGTGAGGTTAACGATTGATCTGTAGATGCATAAAGAAATATTTGTAATTCATCTTTTAAAAATCGGTCTATCATGTTGACAATTGTAAACTCTGATACCTAAAACAAACAAATCAACGATTAAAACCACTGGACTACAAATAATCACTGCAAAACTCACTTTGTCTGATTTCTAAAATATAAATTCTTGGTGCAGAAAACGGACTATGGGTCGTATTGTAATATATTTGGCAATTCTCGGTTGTACTTTTCACCTTTTATATTTTCTGACTCCACTTTAATAGTCTTTGTAAATCCGGATTTTTTTGCAATTATGGGGCTAGAACTGTTTTGTTGTGTATTAGTGAGTATGCACAAATCAAGACCTTTCATTTAATTGTCTTCATGTAAAAAGGTGACCATGCCCAAGAAAAATACGGTCTACATCGAGTTACCAATACTGGGTGTAACTATGGCCAGGCGGTAATATCAGTCAATAAAAACAACAACAACAAAGTCTGCAAAAGTTGAAATAATGTCTGGAAGGAGGTCAGACAGCCAAAACAACGCCATTATATCTGCGCAAACCACGTTTACAAATGATGCATTCTGGATAGTTAGATGTGTGAGGATGAGTGGTTTGTTATAGCTAGGCGTAACCTCCTTCCAGACAATGTTTCAACTTTCGAAGAGTTAATTACTGGAAGTGTTGGCAACACCTCAATTTATACGGCGTGTTTACTTCCAATTTGCCAATAATCAAACGCAAAGTACTGTAAACATATGTCGGTGGACCCTGTTGTAGGTATTTTAAATGGAACATTGTATTTGTCAACTTTCAACACGTAATTTTTTGCAATTTTTTAAATTTCCATCATTGTTCAAGATATTGTGAGATTATTCAGCATTTACTGCCACATATCTGTAAATTATGTATAAATATTTACCCAATCTATGAATTCAAACAACACAGGATACTTGTGCTTCTCTATAGCGTCCATTTGGATGCCTTGAATCACCCTTCCAACTGTTTCTAAAGAAGGCTTGATACGATACCCCCACAGTGCAGGGGTCCAGCACACTGGCTGATTTAAGGTTAGATCTGTTTCCTCCAGTTCAAACGCCATCTTCAATGTTGAGTTTCCATCTAGTTAAAGTTTGAAATAGAAAAGTTCTCAAAAGAAATCAAGCATAACGAGTCGAAGACTTGATTATTAATAACTAGATGTTCGAGCTAAATGATACAGAATCGTAAGTAAAACATGTGATCTTGGCAATGGTTTTTAAGATTTATTTGATGACAAAGTCGATTACTTTACCTAGTCCAGAAACACTTATAGTTTTTGATATTGCATCCTCTAGTCTTCTTTCCAAGTCCTAAAAATCACAAAAGGAAAGTTTAAAAGTCACGCTCGTCTATTCATAAGGGAATGAGCATTTTAATGGTACGGAGGAGGGGGGGGGGGGGGCAAGAGAAAATATTTTTTCGTGCCCTTTGACATTAGCCAAAAGTTTCTGAGGTCCCCTCTATTGGCAAGAAATAGTGAACATACGAATTGGTTGTTTTTGGTCGAATAAGTGAACAATTACTGTCAAATGGTGTGATATTATATAAAATCCGATGAATCTTATTTGAAAAGAATGTTGGCTCCGCAATTCATCCATAAATATAACGACTATTTTCTTTCAAAAACCACTAAACCTGCTTCAGCGTTCACATTTTAATAATCTTTGCACTGTGGTCAAATCACGGTGATCACTGCTTGAAGTGCCTACATAGCCTTTACCTATTGAAAACCAAAGAATGAGGAAGTAATTTCATATGCGGTATTTTGGAAAAAGAGTGTGATCGATGGTCATCTCATCACTTGGATCCTAAGACCGCTTACTGTGACCTTTTCCCTAGAACTCGATTGGAACTAATTTGGGAAAATTGGATCTTCATTTCCCAAAAGTGTTAGGTGCCCTATAGCTGAATGTTGCAATATTGCAAATTACTCATAAAAACAAGTGTATAATATAAAAGAAAAGCTTATGGGATTAAATTTGCAGATTAAATCGACATTACTTCACCATCCATATATTAGTTCCAATCGTGTTCTAGCAGAATAGAATACACAGAACCCCTCTGTTGATTTGGGTATAAATCAAATCACGGTAATTCAACTCTAATCTAAAAGTAAATCTACGAGTAACGATCATTTAAACCACTGCCAATGCTATTTCAAACGACACGCAACGACAACAAAATCATGTGATCCATACTTTAAGAGTTGTACATACTTCCTTCTATGCACACATCACGTAGGAAAATGTTTGTATGCATATCAAAAAATTATGGCAATAACTGTCACTTTCTTCAAACCAGCACAAACGCTTTGTACATCTCCAAAAAGTGAAGTTTATCAGATAATTCAATGCATTTTTCGCATTGAGGTGTATCACTTTGAGAACAAGTTTTTCCATGAGAATTTAAGTATATGCACAGTGTTTGTGGTGAAAGTAGACACCCATACTACCTTCGTCAGAGGACTTAGCACGGAATTCATAACTTTGGACTCCCACTCTGCCCTGCCTTCACTACTGTCGAAACTGAATTCTTCCGAACCATCTGGAAAGAGAAGGAACAACAATTAGGGCAATGTGATGATTCTAAGTACCGGTGAGCTAATGTAACAATATCACAAAGTACTCAAATGTCAGAAATAACGGCATACAATTGTCCTAAAATATTTTGCTTTCAACACAGAGAAGTCTCCTTTCACAACACATCTTATTCAAAAGGGAATAATATAATGTGTGGCCTATGAATATTCGTAATCAATAACAGAGTTATTAATATCGGATTTCCCAAGTTTACCAACTTTTATTATTCATTTACCAATGTAACATATTCATTCGTTAGGCATCAGGCATGCTCGAGATATCCTTTCATCATTCATGTCCATGTTTCGTTTCATATACTTAGGCACAAGTACGATGCATTAAAAGTTTTGCTATGAATAATTACAAACGTTTAATTACCAAGACTAATAAAATTCTCTAATTGAGCAGTTACGAACTGAACATGGTACCTCTGGTTCCATTCTATGTTGTAAAACTAGATGTGACCTGAATGTGCTCACGTGGTTTACAACAGGTGCATTACATAGAAATACGCTTAACGAAACAATCAGATATCTCTCGGATCATTATATGTAGCAGGTTTCATCAACTTTCGCACAGTACTCTAGGAGTTGAATCACTAATTACAAAATGCAAATGAGCTGTTTATTAACTTGACACTGCTTAATTCTTCATATGACAATTAGATATCAAGCAGATCAACATCTGTGGCACATTTCATCAAATTTAATGCTGTGATTTCGGAGTAATATCACTAATTACAAAGTTCATTAAATATGCAATTAAGTTATTTTTAACTTGGCACTGCTCAATGCTTTACGCGACAATTAGATATTTATCAGATCAATATCTGTAACGGGTTTCACTATATGGTGCCATAATTTCAGAGTAACATCACTAATTACAAATGAATATATATGCAAATGAACCCTAAATTAAATTCTCACTACTAAATGCTTCACAACAAAGTCAAATATCTGTCGGATCAGTACCTGCAGCAGATTTTATCAAATTTGGTGCAGTTATTTCGGAGTTTTATGACTAAGCACAAATCATCATTAAATATGCAAATGAGCCATTTATTAACTTGACACTGCTCAGTGCTTCACGCGACAATTCGATAGTTGTCAGATCAATATCTGTAGAAGGTTTCACTATATTTGGTGCCATAATTTCAGAGTTTTATCGCTAACTACAAAGTTCATTATATATGCAAATAAATTCTCATTTAACTTTGCACTAGTAAATATCTGTCGGATCAGTATCTGCAGCAGATTTTATCAAATTTGGTGCGATTGTTTTGGAGTTGTATGACTAATTACAACTCTTCATTAAATATGCAAAATGAGCTATTTATTAACTCGATACTACCCGATCCTTCTCAGCACAGTTAGATATATATCAGATTAATATATGTAGCAGGTATCACCAAATTCGGTATAGGAATTTCGGCGTGATATCATTAAACTTTCATAACATATGCAAAGGAGCAGATAATTGACATGACACTCACAGTATCATCATAATGGAAAGTTTCATGAAATTTTGTGCAGTAGTTCTCGATATATCTCGACACTGTTATTACTGTGTCCATAGTAAACCTTATATGGAAAAATGATAGTTCATGACGTCATTAATATGCAAGCTCTACTGACCAAAATCTAATCAGTTCTTACCATGAGCCAATGGTACTGTCTACCAAATCCGTTGAGGCGTTTTTGAGTTTTTGAGTTATCGTGTAAACAAACAGACAGACAGAGAGAGAGGCAGATAGGTAGACAAACATCGCTACCATATTATCCCACGTGTGTGAACACGTGAGTTAATGATACTATTCTCTAAAATATGCCGCGAGTTTGCAGTTTCTTCACAATTGAATTGATCAACACCACGAGCAATATTCATCAATATGTTCGATTTGAAAATATCTTTTAGTATACTAATTAGCAATCAACTGAAATGGAAATGTTAAATTTCATTCACTACTGCCACACATGCTAAAGTGCTGAAGTTCATTAAATGTAAAATTACCAAATAGAGAAGTGAAAATGGAAAAGTCTTTCACGGCAATTCTGTTATTCTGTCATTCCTAACACTTTCATAAATGTTTGTCAAATCCTTCCACTTAAACGGGAATATAAAGGACCATGGTCGCACAATTGAAGGATTTCTGATGACGCATCAATGTGAATACACTGGGCGGGAGTTTTTGAATTCTCATGTAAACGATGGTTTATTAGGGGTTGCTAAAATGAATGAACGAATCATAGACAGCATTTTCGCCTACTTTCGCCAAATGATACTTTAGGTTACATGGTTTTGCATCATATGCGTTCTCTGACAAAAAATCAAACATTTTACAATTTAGTTTTTACTCAAGTTGATCGCTGTATGTTCACTGACATCATATACCTGAAACATGACAAAATTACGGCGTTCTGGGACCAAACAGGACATGTCCAATCAGTAGCGTGACTTTAAATTTCTTCATTTGTACAGAAATACGGTAATACAGCTTTTAAGGGAGGTCCCTGTTTAAATATCACTTATTCAGTTCAGCATATATGCAAATTACTGTATAGTTTACAAAACATTTGTTGAATGTCTTTCACTTCTGTTGTATTATTGTCAAATCAACTTTTATGCAACTTGGTCATGTCCTTCCATTTACGACCCTGGCTGGCAGAAGTTCTTTAAATATGCGAATCACCAATAAGGTGACGTAAAAATGCTAAACATTGTTCACCTTCCCATAAATCTGCATAGTAATTTCCATAAACTTCAGTTGAGTCCTTCATGTTTAATGTGCTGAATTGGAGAAGTTAGTTAAACATGCAAATAAAACAAGCTGACTAAAAAAGCCAAGTTATATGTTGTTCATAATGTTCTATCATAGTATCTATGTACACAGTAAGTTTCGCCAACTTTTGTCAGTCTGTTCACGTGTTTCCCTGATATTGGGAGAGTTCTTTAAATATGCATATCAGTAATTAGCTAAAAAGGAAAATGCACAAGGATTTCGTTCATTTTATATCAAAGTACACTGAATTTACACAGCATGTTTCATAAGTTTTGGTCAGGTAAAGTCAGAGATGTATCGCAAATTAGGAAAGTCTATCATTATGCAAATTAGTAAGAAGCTAAAGACTTTCATTAATGTTATATCATAGTAAATGTATCTTGTATTTACAGAGTAAGTTTCGTCAATTTTGATCCATACAATTAAGGAATAAATAAGGAAAGGTTGTTATATATACAAACTAGTAATTTAAATTAATAAATGTAAATTTCTAAATTAATGTTATTAGACTATATATACTAGTAGCACAGTATCTTCAGTGTATATAGCAAATTTAGTTACCTTCGGTCAAGTCAATCGAGAGATATAATCCTAATTAGGAAACTTTATTACACACGCAATTAATTATAAGCAGATGTAAAACTACTATTACTGATGTTATATTATAGAATCTTTAAAGTACATAGTAAGCTTCGTAAACGTCGACCAAGTAAATCGAGAGATATATATTAAGAAAGTTCTTAGATATGCCAATGAGTAGTACTAGCGAACGTAAAACCATCCATATTTTTTCCATTATTAACACGTATAAGAATATTCATAACATATGGCAATCTTACAATCTTTTTCTCAAAATATCTGATTTCTGGAAAAATTATTATGCAAATGAGTATGTTACACCCGCTAACAAATTATAAATTTTATGCATTTTCAAAGACTATGTATATACTTGATTTGATTCCGAACCCATAATCTATTCTTGAGTTATCTTGCCAACATAAATACATATGCAGACAGACAGACAGATCCTATAAGACAATAACTCGTGGGCTATAACATGTCAATTGATAATTTAAACAGATTTCTCCATAAGAGGTACGGGTGCACTTACCACCCTGCTGCTCACAGAGCTTAACTATTTCATCTAATACCATGTGCAAAATAGTTTGTGAATGGCTCATGCTCTGTCCAATTGCTTTGGATAATAGACTGATATCTTTATGTAAGTGACCATATAGAAATGCTATGACGGTCTGGCTGGTTAGTGTACTGTCTTTGGAATCTTGTTGTATTGCCAGTATTACATCCTAAAGGGAGAAAGCACAGCAAATGTTCGGAAAATGTGTTTAAAAAAACCCCTTTTACACCATATTGTAAAATTGCAACAGTTGAGAATTGTTTCACTTTCAAGGTAATCCGAAAGGTACATTACCCTTCACCAGAAAATGACCGTAATCGCGGGGAATATGTTTAATTTTCAACAGCAAACACACAATTTTGCACAGAAGTAGTGTGTGGAAAACAAAACTGCTAACACCGACGAATAATTCTTTGAAGACATTAAATTTACACAGTCGGTATGAAAAGGTTGGGAACTATCGCACGTACAATATCTTGGGCAAAAAAGATGATTCAAAATTTATTTTTCACAACCTCTGCTTTTCTGTAACTTGCAAATAACATTCCAGCGTGGGTCATGAAAAGTGAAACAGCCACTTGAATTGGTGGGCGTGTGCCAGTTCCTGGAGATAGTTTACTCTCACGGTCTTCGGGTCTCCCTAGTATGTGTCCAACCAAAACCAATTGTGTCCTGATAAAGCAGATGATTAAGTACGAAATTTGTGCACTATTTAACCGTTAAAATCTACTTGAATTTAAGGTTCCAAGACAGGAAATTGACCTTTTTAATCTGACAATTCTCTGGTGGTTAATAAGCTCTGAACCCCTGTAAATTATAGGTTTTCTGAAAGCCTAGATATAAGGGAACATTTTGATAACAACAGTGTCACCATTGTTTACATAACTATCACGTGACAGGTAATTTGCATAACCTTTCAAAAATCGGTTTCCCTATCTTTTGTCTCAATAGCTCAAAATATCTGACTCAAACTTGCTGGGATGCAAGCTGTCACAATGTTCTTCCACAGTGTGTCTCAGTTTTTTTATATCTTGCTTAGTTTGTTTTTGAGCACAACTTTAAAGAAATCAAATGAAGTTTTTCTGGCTTAAAAATTTTTTATGAATGTTTAAAAAAATTCTGAGACACAATTTTGAAGATCCTTATGACAGCTTGCACTCACACAAATGTCAGCCACATATCTCAAAGCATTGAAACAAAACATAGAGAAACCCGATTTCCGGAAGGTTATGCAAATTACTTACTTACTTACTTACTTACTTACTTACTTACTGATAGTCATGTAAACAATGGTGACACTATGGTATTCAAAATGTTCCCCTATATCTAGGCTTTCCGAAAATATATAATTTACGGGGTTCTGAGCTTATTAATAACTAGAGAATTGTTAGCTTAAAAAGGTCAATTTCTTATCTTGGAACCTTAAGGTAAGTTGCAATTGCGAATAAGGAGATTGCCACAAATGATTATTATCATGTTAATGTGAAATAGTCAAAGCAAAATTATTGCAAGAAGTGTAATAACAACGATTTCGACAGAAATTATTCATGTCACATGTCTGCATATTTCTTTCACATCGCAGGCACAAATTTACAAGATCATGTTCTGAATAATACCTCGCGATAATCCAAGCCTGCACTATACCATTTACTTTCTGTTTTGACTTCGCTATCCCAATAGTATTGTGCATCTATCAGGACACCCGGCTTATTCATCGTATTTTTCGATCACGGTCTGATTGTGATAACATAGGTACCATAAAATTTACATTATCATGATGAATTATCATTTTTGATTTTGCAAAGTGCTCTGTGTGAGCTGAATGGCTAACCCCTAACTGTGCTATTATGAAAGTGGTGACTTGTCACATACTGTTTTGACATGTAGTCGGATTCTTCCCCTATGACTGCACCACAATAGCAATTTTCACGTTCCCAAGGTCTTCTACATTTGTCAACGAAGTATGGATGACCATATCTACATTCTTGAAAGAACAAAGAACCAATGTCTGAAACTAATTTATCCTTGTTTGAATATTTATTATTAACAGCCACCATTTTGCAATGACAAATAGTGGGAAACAGACTATGACTAAATGAGATACAACAAATCTAAATTACAAACAAATGAAATGTATGGAATATCGTATTTCTCGTGACATGTTTCTTCACAAGTAGTCTGTTGTTTAAGACATCATCTTAGTTTTTTACAATGCAAATAAGACACAAAATGTACCAATCGATAACCTTATTTTGGAATTATTTATGCAGTTCTGGTGAAGTTGATCCTAATATAAGGGTGTGGTAAAAGGTGTTGGGACTAGGTTAGTAGTAGTATCATTTCAAGTTGAATTATATGAACTCATGATGACAGCAGAATGACAGATGTAGACGTCTTTAAGAATTGAATACAATCAACTACTCAAAATATAATTAACTATAGTGAGTCTGTAACTTACTCTGCCATCCTTCAATCTGAACCTGTTGAAACTGCTGAATTTTGAGCCGTTGGTCATCAGGCATGCCTGGCAAATAACGCTCCTACAAAATACAACACACTTCGTTATTCAGTTTGTTTTTTAAATATCATCGGTTGCTAATCTTACTTTTCGATACGATATTTCGTTTATTGTTGAATCACCTTAGTTTATTTTGCTATTTGATGTAAGTGAGGCAACAGTCTGCCCGATACACACTTTGGTATTTTGAAACTCTGATAAATAAATCTTACCTTCAGTTTATCTGGACAATTTATTAGATCAGCCAACGGAAGAAGCTTTGTATGTTTGCCATAGACAGCCATAACTGCATAAAAATGTATCAAGATTGATATCAGCCAATTTTCTTCATGATGTTGCTGGTTTTTCATCAATTTCATCAGGCCTGGAGGCTGGCTTTCACTTATCATTTCAATAAAATGATTGAAGTCATCTTGTGCCTGCGGGACAAAGGATGTAAATTTGACGTAAATACCTACAATTAGTTATGACAATACACATAATTTGAAAAGCATATTTGTAATATTTTATCATATTCAGTTTACAATCCTGAAAAGGAAGGCTATGACGGTACATTTATTTACCTCCTTTGATAATCTTGTTGACGATATAGCGTTCATGAAAACACGTTTTCTCTGTAGGTAAATGAAAATAGAACAAATGCACGGGTAAATGCGTAATGTAGTGCATTTGTCAATAACATGGCACACGTGGTGAGAAATCAACAAGCAGCTAATGACCCAGTCTGCTACAGTCTTAATTTGAAGAAGCTAGTTTATGTTTAAAATGAAAAGTATTGTGATTGTCCTTTTAAAGCATATAATAAGAGTGTATGATTGCCACATGTGTGTTATAAGGGTATATATTTGTACCTTGAAGCCATATCAGATTGACAGAGACTTGGCGTTTGGTATACGTAACAAGACAAACAAAGTACTTACAAAAAGTTCATAAAGTTAAGCACTTTTAACATGTTTAACAAAATCACTTCAGATGTTATGTCCGAAAAGCAGCGTACACATGTGAGCACTAACTACAAAATGATTGCAAGTAGCTTTAGTGGTCGACATAATGAAACATTATGTTGACACAACTATATTGGCACAGTATACTTCATCTGTGCTACGTTAAAAAAAGAACTCTGTCTGCGCAAGTTTGAGAATGGTAATAGTTAATATACCTTTTGCTTTAATTCTTATTGGAAATCATAAAAAAATTGTGATTTATTTGGTATTCACACAACACGACTGTATTGACAAGTATATAGGTGTGAGACATTCATACATGATAGCGTCAATGACACTTGGCTCATATTTGGTTCGATGTGGCAGGCCAGAGTGATTATACTTATTAACTACGTTTACCTCTACAGCCTCTGGGAACATGAATACCTAATTTCAAAGCAATGGACATATGATTTCAGAGAAAATGATTTTTTGAACAAAAAACGAAACAATTTCCCCAAAACTACAAATATGAAAATTTCAACACAATATGAAGATAAAACATAATCAACTAAGATTGACTCTAGGGGCATGCATACCAAGTTTCAAAGCAATCAGAATAGTCAATTCAGAAAAAATAAGTTTTTGACCAAAAATGCAAAAAAATTGCCCCCAAAACACAAATATAAAAAATTCGCTTCAATTTGAACAAATCCGACAAATGACAATCTTAGGATCAAGAGCATTAAGTTCGAACACGAAATTTGGGAGAAAATGATTTTTTGACAAAAATATGAAAAATTGCCCCATAAATACAAATATGTAACTTTCACAACAGTTTGAGCAAATCTGACGGAGGCCAACCCTAGGATCATACACACCAACTTTCAAGGCAATTGGACGATCGCTTCCAGAGAAGAAGATTTTTGACTAAGAACGGGAAAAATTATCCCAAACTACGACTATCAAAATTTCACCACAGTTGGAACAAATCTAACTAAAGTCACCATAAAGAACGAGCATACCAAGTTTCAAGCGAATCTGGCCTGTGGTTAAAGAATTTTAGCAGTTTGCTGGATTTTCCCCTTTTTGTACCTCATTTGCGTATTTTTGACACTAACCCATTCATTGGAACAAAGCCATATTTTCAGTCTTTGGTGCATCTGTACACCAAACACTAAAATGGTAGGTGCTGCGGTTTTGGAGTTTTGATATGAATGGACATACATCCGCACATACATCCATGCATGCATCCATGCATGCATGGATGCATCCAACCATCCATCCATCCATCCATCCATCCATCCATACATACATACATGCATACAAACATACGTATATACATGCGTGCATGTATGCACGCATGCATGCACTGCATACATACAGACAGACAGATAGTGCTGATCAACCATTTATGCTCTCTTTGGTGTGTTTATTCATATACCAAATTTGAGATAATAATTCATGTAGGCCTAAGGCATAAGATATTAGAACGCAATACTGTAGATATTCTCAGTAGAACAGCTGTAAATAAAACATAAAATGCACGAACACATTAAATTACACATTTGTAATCAACACTTAGCCAAACACAGATATTTACGTTTTTATCCAGTTGTGTATTTTGTGATTCTTGGGTCGCTTGGGCATAGACAGAGAGCAAAACTTCCACCTTCATGGCATCAGAGTTGTTTGACGACAATCGCTGCGTATCAGAAGAAAATGGTAATGTGATTAAATGTGCAACACAAGAATGTAATCATATAAATAAGGCATTCAGAGGACAGTCCTTAAAATTTAAAATGCAATGTTTTGATACTGTTGTCATAATCTTCCCAATTGGCGCACAGAATATTAATATTCGACGCTCACAATTTATTAGCGTTCTTGGACACGCGTGATCAAGCTGCAACGTTTCTTTGTTTGGACTCTAACAATGCTGGCGCCATAAATTACAAGCAGAGTATCGACGACATGATCTCGCCCATTTACATATTTAAAAGAATTACCCAGTAACTAATTTTCTCATGGAGGTATTCTGCGTACTACCCCCATGTTCTATTGTGTTTCAACCAATTGTAATATTGAGCCGTTGTTATCATTTTAATTTATTCATGGCATGGCTTTGAAACAAAATAATTGTAGCAAGCCACGCACGGGCAAGTGATAATTTCTACTTTGTAATCTTTTCTATTGTCGGTAAATCAAAGTATTGTCTTATTTTATTCTTTATGGCGTCGGCATCCGACATAGCCAAGATATTGTATAAATGGACACACTAACTCAGACACTAACAAGGAAAGATAACCACGGTCACTCTCTTGTGGAGTGACCGAGACAGGACATTCACTCAGAAACTAAAACTTGGAACAATATTCAACTAGGAACGAGAACAGGGCCCAGGCAGAGTCACTCACTGATGTGGCTGGGCCGTTCGGCCTAGCCACGGTTCCGTATTCAATACATAAGTTCTAGTTATACATCAACACTCGTCGTCAGTTCCAGCTTCTTTCCCTCAAGCGATATGTGATATAACCGAGGTTACGTTGGTATTGTCGGTTATGTGGTAGCCTGTCGGGCTGGCAAGGCTGGTATTCGAATGATGAAGGGATGTAAAGACGACTGGAAACAGCGAGTACAATATAATCTAAGATGCTACTTTATTACACTAAGCTCTAAGCTACGTACATAGAGTGATGGTAAGC
>LD350833.1:44410-67095 GCA_001465055.1 Ptychodera flava
CTAAGCTACGTACATAGAGTGATGGTAAGCTGGAGACTGACTTGAGTACACGTGGGCCAAGAGAGATATACATGCCCTTATGAATAGTAATGACAGCTCATGAATAATAATCACATGACACTACGTCACACAATATATAACACTGTTGTTAAGAGATACCTACATTGTAAATTCGAGATAGCGTGGATGTTCTTCTACCTTAGAAGTCGGCGTTCTCAACATAATATCATTACCGCCCCTCCTTTGAGTCATAAACTTAAATTCCTGATCATTGATTGCCAAGATTTCATTCATACCTTCTTCAGTGCCTGAATACCACCTTTACCCATTGATGATAGCTCATCCTTCATTGCCATGTAAGATTCACCCTTTATCGCAAATGGATCAACTTCGTGACTCTAAGTGAGGAAACAAATAACTTCTCTATGAAATCTCACTGTTACGAATCAGTTTCATATTATATGTCTTCAGCAAACCTCGTAAAGTGGGAGTTCAAATGAAAGGTAAATTGGGCTCAAATTTGCCTCCGTTTCACTTTTGTACATCTCTGAAACATATAGCTACAAAAACTTCCAAATGTTTTCGTAAGTATGGAACAGAATGTACCCATTAACAAAAACATATTTAATATATGGGATATCTTTATAAGCGTAAGAGAATAAGCTTCATTCATCTTTTCCTTCGAGCTTTCTTTGCAAATTGTCTTAGCATTTTTGATCATGTTCATGTTAAAGAATAAGAGACACTAATATGAGCTGTGTACTCAGTTTGACAGATGAAATCAATAATTTATAGGACAAGATATCGAGACATACGGCGCGTTTAAAGCACAAACAGAAAGATCAAGGTGAACAATTTCGTTTTCTGTGTAATTCCCGAGAAGACGATATGAATGACCGCATTTTGAGTGTTCTGTGCGTGTAAACATTTGTTCACTTCTTGTTTACTCGAATAAGAAACATTTTTTTAAGCAAGTATAAATTTGGCATTACCTGTGCAGACTGCATGTTTTGTGGAATTATCCACTTAAGCTTTTCATCTTGTATTACTACTCTCAGGAAGTAATGACCATATCTTTTGCAGAGAACTTTCAGAAGAAATATTGAACATAGGCTGTTGCCTGATCTCTTTACGAAATCCTCAGATATTTCCAGCATGGCCTTTTGCTGTTCATCAAATCTTCCATGTCTGTAGTTTTCTTGTATCGCCGCAGCAACATTTGTAAGAAACCGTCTCAACACAGCTACGTCATACAAATCCTCTGGTCCAAATGAGGATATATTTTTTGACTTGGCGATGTCTATAGATTTCTGCATTCTCTCCCAAGCACTCTTAACATCCTCAATTGCAAGTGTTTGAAGAGTTGGAGAGTCCTAAAAAGGTTTCAAAACATATTTTGCCTTTTATAAATTTTCTGTTAATAGTTTTCCGCTGATAAGTATTGTTTTGAAAGCATCATCTGAGGGAATAGTAGTACCGTTATCTGGTTAAACTTCTTCTCTTTCTTTCATAAACATTCGTCTCGGAAGGTAGCTTTTTCATATCACTGACATAAAATTTTGGTAAAAATAGGCATACCCTGTATGTTTTTTTACCACTTGGAAACATACAAAGAACTATGAAAACAGTTTAAGTAATATTTAACTCCAAAGAGTAAATCATTTAGTCGATTGTTATTTCAAGACATAAATTAACGTTTGCCTAAGACATCTCAGAAACTGATATAAATTATGTCACTTATTATGTTGATGCATGACATGATAAGATTTGCGTCAAATAAAACATGACTGAGCTTTTATGCAAAGACACCGCAAAAAGTTGATCAGCCATTTACTCAGGCGAACGTACGTCTGGTAGATAATCAGAAAGTATCTCACGGTTTCATCTGTTTTTTTTTTATCTGAAACAAAAATAACACAATCGACAAAACCGACACAAAAGTGAGTGTTTCTGTCCTTTATCCTAAAGATCACATCGCTTACGTTGTGCCTCGTTTAACAAGTAAGCTAATGACTTGACTTATGAAGGCTTGATTTACCTCTATACAGTGCACATATAATATGGACAAACTTATCATAGATTTGGTCTGCTCTTCGAGTTCCTTCGGTTCTTCAAAATACTGCTGCAGATTATGTTCCACTTCATAGCGGCTAATCAAAACAACAATTACATCTTTACATCATAAGAGATATCAAACGAACATCTATAGAAAGTCATGAGTTAAAATATAAACAGCCTAGTTGTAATCCGAGGAACGGGATGGCTCTTCTCAAGAATTCATTGCCTATGCATTGTCACAAGGAGAAATATTTAGAAGACCGTTTCATCATCACTGTCACACAAACTTTGAAATGACTCAAAGTGAACTCTTCAGATTGAAGGATTAATCAATCAAACATGCTCACTGCAGTCTGAAGACATTCGCAGGGTTGTGGATGCACATATTTATATCACATAAATTTTTCAGAGAGAATGATTTGCATAAATGTGGCTTTGAAAGATTGTGCTTAATAATGATAGTTACCAAAATTTCAGGAGTCGTCGAAGAATGAAAGAACGAACCGGAAGTGTAGATTCAATATCGACATCTCTAAATGGAGCAGATGGGTTCTCCCCTTCTAGATCTTCATATGGTGCAATGACATAGCGGAATAAGTTGTCAAAGACTTCTTTGTCAGTGTGAGCTTTATTGTCTTGCAGATACACCAACGATACCAATTCAAGGAAGAAAGTGTTGCATCTCCTACGATACTCCTTCAGCTTTATGACAGCTAGCCTATTGATTAGTTAAGAAAACCAGAACACAATCATAATGTATGCTTTTCTATCATAGATGTTGGTATGTAGATAGAGAGGTAGGTATGCAAGAACAAAAAAATAGCTGTTGAATATATCAACACTAGTAGGTACAGATACATATATATATATCATAATCTACTGTTCGGATCTTTTCAAAATAAAGACTGAAAAAACTGGTTTAATTCAGCTAATGTATATATATATACATTGACATACTATATTGTAATATCGGCCATTAACCATCTTAGTGAAATTGTTGTCGTTTTACTAGTGGCCACAAACTTTTCCCCGAAGTCAACTTGACTCTCTCTCGGAACCATACTTAAAGAATATTTCTCAGGTTTGACTGCTCCGCTAAGACAGCAGACCATTTCTGAGGCATTTTGGCCAAACTTGATCAGAAAACATTGAAAGCTGCAATTATTATGGTGATGCATTTATATTTCAATTTGAGAGCAAGCGTATATAGTAAAACAAGCTTTCAACGGTGATTTTTCACCAATGAGTTCATCAACATCTGCCATCAATTATTTCATCATTCTTGGTATAAATTTAAAATTAAATATCCCAAATGTGTGTATACCAAATATACAAAAGCTATTGTATAAAAGGATTTGCTGAAGAATTTGACCAAATGGTAATAGAAAGAAAAAATACCGCTTGTCACATTCCACTCAATACAATTCAGTAACTAGCGTACGTATTTTAACAGCGGTAAAGTGAGGCGTTTCTGAGGTCAACAACATTCTAAACCAAATCAACAGAAATCACACAAAATGCTAGAAAAAGCACACTTTGACTATTGATGCAAAATTAATCCGTGGCACATTTCGGCCAGCCAATAAACCAATTTTCACCTTCAAAAACGAAAATCGAAATGGAGCTAATTTTCAAATGGTTTAATTATCTTGATTATTAACTTTTAGGACTATTTTTACATTTAAAATCTTTGATCTGAGATTGATATTTGGAAACAGGTGCATACTGCTGAGAGGATGGCACTTTACGGCCATTCAAATTTTCCTCTAACAAATTATGATTCCCACAATGCATATTTCCGTTTTTCCAATTTTCAATTCGCCACATATATTATTATCCTATTTTATTTTAGGCGTGGCAGCTGATAGTATCTATCTTTGGCCTAGGAATGCATCAAATTGTGACAGTTATTGTGCGGTCAACTCGTTCAATGGATCGAGTAACGAACATACAAAGAACAAAGTGTTGCGGCTGCCGGAAAGGAAAGTCCGATATGATCAGTTTGACCTGACCTGCTGACCTTTTGCGTGCTTCTCATCAATGTCGCAAACTGGTACGTTGTGAAAAATTGTGACAGCCATCAGCCCAATAGAGTGCAGCATCCACATTTAATTTTATCTGATTAATTTATTCAGCTGTCAATCTTTGTACGCAATGATGTTCTCTTACAACCCGATCCAAATCTTGACCGTGAAGGCGTTTGATATCATGTTTTTTTTTTGTCTTTTATTTGTAAAATTTCACATCAAGATAGAGATGAGTACAATTTCATGTATTACAGGAAAGGATAAATATTTACATAAGTCTATCAACTTTTCCTAAACTTTCTAACATGTCATTTCTTCTGTAGATTTCTTTTTCAAAATTATATCTTAACACAAACTCATTCTTAAGTATAATTTCAACAGGTGTATTCATTCCTGTAACCCAAAACTTGTGTATGCTCCATTTCCCTAGAAGAATCAGAAGTTTAACAACCATTTGATAATTTTTTGGAACAATGCCATCAGAAAAACATGAGAAGATAATATGTGATGGAGCTATTGTGATCGTACGACCCAGTAGGCTGGTTACAATATATCCAACCTTTCTCCAACATTTCTCAGCAATATGACAATATAAATATCTATGTTCAAGAGAATCAACTTAATGGCAAACCGGACAATTAATTGAGTCTGTCTTTTTCCAAAAGAATAAATATTTGTTACAAGGAAGAAGACGATGAAGGAGTTTTTACTGGAATTCTCTCAGTTTCGTTTCTTTGGTCACAGTGTAAATATTCTTCCAAATTTTACCACAATTCTCCATTTCATCTGGATCTATGTTTAATTTTTGGAACCATTTAAAAAGCGACTTTTTTGTTTGATATCATGTTTGAGACAGTATCGCATTACAGTTCGTTCAGAGATACCACTTGCCCTGGGCAAAACATTTTGAAGATGAACATCTATTTTGCGGTTACTTCTTCCTTAATCAACCATTTCTTGAATTTCTTGTGGCTGAACGCACCAACTTAAATTCATTGCCTGGAGTGCACGCGCACTCTACCAAAGAAAGAACAGTTTTTTTTCTTGTTTTCCAGTATGTCAGACGATGTTAGGGACTGGTCATAGTTTGTTCAGCCTCATGCGATCTGTACATACTTTGCTAGTACACACACTCCAGAGCTTGCAGAAGCCGTCTGGGCGTTCTACATTTGCGCTATAAATCGGGAGAGAAAAAATTCATTGCCTGGAGTGCACGCGCACTCTACCAACGAAAGAACAGTTTTTTTTCTTGTTTTCCAGTATGTCAGACGATGTTAGGGACTGGTCATAGTTTGTTCAGCCTCACGCGATCTGTACATACTTTGTTAGTACACATACTCCAGAGCTTGCAGAAGCCGTCTGAGCGTTCTACATTTGCGCTATAAATCGGGAGAGAAAATGTTGACGTTGCACTAAAACGGTCACTACTCTGACAATTTGATGCCCCAGTCAAGAATGTAAGATGTATAATAATAAGGTTATCATGAATATACCGCAAAGAATGCACTAAGACACTGGCACCGTGCATTGCCCTCCGTTTCGCGTCGAGCAATTACGCTGCGCCAATGTCCTCGTGCATCCTCTGCGGTATTTTCGAAGGGCGCGCCGACAAATGAAACTGAATGATGAAATTCATGGCTAGCACGATGCATTTGATGAATTTTAGGAAAGTATGAGCCCGTGTCGAAATTTGAAAACACACTGACCCCCAATTGGGCATTTCAAAATAGGTGACCCCCCATGAATCCACCAGCCTCCTAGGCCGAAAAACTGACCAGTCCCGAATTTCCGCTAATTTTTAAAGTTTCTTGTGCCAATTATGGTAACCTAGCCTCGCCCAAGTACATTTGGTCACACTGAGATAAATGTTACACCTAAATTCTAATTCGATACAGTTATTTCCGCCATAGTATGAAAAGATACTGGACCACACCCCAAATGAAATGGGAACATTGAACATTTGGTATATTGGAAATTGAAAAAAGGAAATGTGCATTGTTGGAAAGAGAGTTTGTCAGAGGGAAATTTGAATGGCCGCAAAGTGCCATCCTCAAGGCAGTATATACCTGTTTCCTATATTTCAATCTCAGCCCAAAGATTTTGAATTTAGAAATAGGCCTAAAAGTTAATAATCAAGATGATAAAAACATTTGAAAATTGAAAATTAGCTCCATTTCGATTATCTTTTTTGAAAATGCAAGTTGATTTATTGGTTGGCCGAAATGTACCACGGATTAAAATTGACAACTATACATTTATCTGACTATGGCATCTATCCATTACGAACACGTTTATGTTGTTATTTGTCACAGTATTTCATTTTCAGCTCAAGTCCATATGAACAATTTAATGAATATCTAATTTTGAACCCGTGACGCATGGACACAATAAACGCAAAGCAAATGTCAATTTTGTCGGAATGATTTATACAGTCAACACACTTTCTGCATGATTTCTGTATACGCATTGAACTGTTGATGCTCATAACACTTGCCTTATTTCTGGTGACTCTGATGCGAGGAATTTAACTGGCAGCTCTTTCTGACAGTCGTCCATTGGACACTTTCGCTGCTGTTCTGGTCTAGCTGTGAGAACATTGAAGCATTTCGCACAACACAAGTGGCCACAAAACAACCACATTGGATCAACTATATCATGTTTCCCAGCAGCGCAGTGTGTAACTCTAAATAAAAAAGAAAATGAACCTATCAATTTAGTTGTAACTGTGACAACGCTCATTTAAATGCACTTTAATAATTACTTATATGTATAGAAATAACTTACCCAAAACATTGCAGTACTGAATTCTTATTACAAGTTTTCAGCAATCTTTGAATTTTTACCATGTGTTCAGCATTGGACAGTTGTTTTCTGTCGCTTTGAAGTACCTGAAATTAGAAGTGTTTACTTTAACACAATATACTAATATTGATGTCCAAAATAACAATAAATGGTCCTTTAGAACGAATTTTGTCATTATATGTATCCAAGTCCAACATGAATATTATTACCAATGAATTAGAGTTGCCATACTTCATTCGATGTTGACAGATATACGTTCAACAAACAGGTTGTCTTCTCGCATTTGAATATTTGAATATGAAAAGCCGCTCTACTCTACCCTGGTAGTCTTCTCACTACGTTAACACTTTAATGAACAAACTTTACAATAATTGTTACATATCTTGAAATATTATTCTGGAACACGTAGGAAGAAAAAAAATCCAGATTGCATCAAAATAATTTCAATTAATGATGTCGCATGGTCCAATACATATTTTATCGCCTTCACATTAGCTTATGGCGGTGCTTGTGAGGTGCTTCATTCAACAGGTATATGATTTGTAGACTTTATGATTATATGATTATTATTTATTATTATCTTAACACTGCCCCCTCTGAATACTTTAAGCTTTGTAGTTTGCGATGGGCTGAAGCCTCAGCAATGGAAATAAAGACGTATTATGGCGGTGCTTGTGGAAAAGTAAAGGAAGACCCATGCCTAGCCAATCTTGTCATTTTACTTTTCAAATGTAAATATCTAATAAAATAGAGAAGAGTTGTAATAATAGTTCGAGACAAAATATTTTATTTCATACAAAATTGTGAAGGTGAAAAGGAAAATACCATAAAAGACCCTTTTCCCGTCATCCCACAACACATTGTTGTGGCTGCATCAAACATCGTATACACACGTGAACTCAAAACAAAATAAGCAAAGTACGGATTTTTTTTACGAAAATGACAAAATGTTTCAATTCCGAGGATGACTCGTTTATTTTGTATCCATCGGCCACGAAAATATAGGTCAGGGTTTAACTTACCACAGTGTTCTATGAGTAACATACTCTGCGTTTACTCTACGGCTAAAAAGTTCTGTGAGAAACGTACACTTTGTATACCAATGGCAATGCATCATGGAACCAGTAAAAGAAGTATGACATTGTGTTTGCCGTTGATCAGAAATAACGTATGGAACACATAAAAAATCAATAAGTAAGGCATTTGATAAGCCTTGTTAGACTTATTGACATTTTGGCAATAAACGGGAATTGTGCCAAACCCAACGGTCACGTGGTATGCATCACTTCGACGCTGATACACAAAAAAGCAAGTAACCGCTTTATAGTTTTCGTGACTGTTAACTTGTAAAACAGTAGGGAACAGTCGTTGACTGAGGAAATTTGAAAGTGCCCTGTGGAAACAAAATCTTGATCGTGCGATGAATATGGTAATATTCTTTAGAACCGAGGCAAGTGATGACAGCTGAAGAGTTTTTCGAGATTTCGGTGAGAAACGTGAATGAGGTGTGTTGCAAAACGCATATTGATCGATATGGTGTTTTTTGGCAAATTCCCTCATATACTTCCCCAACTAGTTCTATATCCTCAGTTTTGCATAGGGTTCTGATGGAGTTTCTTCAAATGCACGTCCTATTGTTAGCATGAACATTCAAATCGTTTTTCCTATACATCTATGCGGAAATGAACATAATGCAATGTGAAGGGATTCTCGATTTTATGCAATGTGATGCAATCATCATAATTTATTTAGATGCGATACTGAGGTGAAATGGTGCTGATGTGACGTGACGCAGGGATTCGGGCGAAAGCTGTATTGCACATTTAGATAAACGTTTTAGTAGCCAAATAGGGAATATTGGTTACACAATTTACAAAAGCCTATTGTCTAATTGGCAATATCGAAATCTGATCGATGTTATCTTAAGGATATGCAGAGAATAAATATCAACAACACGATTTGAACTAATTTGAGATAATTGGATGGTGACGTAATGTCGATTTAATCATAGACCCTCGAGGGTCTACGATTTAATGTGGTAATGTAAGCTCATCTGCTTTTCTTTTTAAGTTAAACACGTGTTTTTATGAGTAATTTGCTAATATCGCAACATTCAACTATAGGACACCTAACATTTTTGAGAAATTTGGAAATTAGAAAGATCAAATTATCCAAAATTAGTTCCAATCGTTTTCAACGCTAATTAGTAATACTGATTTCAAAATTCACATTTGAAAATACCATTATCATTTTCAGAAATCAGAATAAAATCCTTCAAATATTCTAATCAGAATTGTAAATATAGAACAACTGCTTACACGGATTTTAAAACTTTTCAAACGAATGTCAAAATTACACCTAAATAATTTTATAAATTGGAATATTTCATCAACAGTCTCGAACAGGATAATATTTGAAAGCTTTGGACAAAGATTTTGTCCAAGGTGTTTCGACTGATAACATATTTATATGTGCAAGAGTGAAAATATCCATATTATAATATGAAAAGATTTGGATATTTTTTTACCCTGAAATGTAAATTTCAAAGCTATCAACAAGTGGCAATGAGGAAGAAGATTTTGATTTTTTTAAAAGTCAATGTAAACAAAACTCTTATATATTCACATAAGTGGCATGCTAATGTGAACAATCCTGAATTTAGTCATTCCTAGTAAAATGCGTGCTATTCATCAAAATTATTAGAACATTGGTTATTCAGTTGATGATCTGTTGATAGTGGACCATTTTAATCTTTTCCAAACTAAGTTTCATGAATTTCGGACTAATGTATGCATTTGAAGAAATACTCACTTGCATGACACAGATTTACGCTTAAGATTGATATCGTTTGAACCTTTTTCTCAGTCTGTCTCATTTCCCAAGCTAGTTATGGATGAATGTAATATATCATTAGGCCAAAGTAAGTAAATTCTTTGTTTTGCGTCCACTCAAAATCCTAAAAGGTACGCGGGTAAGCGGTTAAAAAACACACACAGAAAATTTAACACAAAATCTGTTTGCTATGGAAGACCGGTCACGACATGCGACATGCGAGTTTTTAAAACTGCGATCTGCGGTTACGGTTAGGGTAAGGGGTTAGGGTTAGGGTTAGAGGTTAGGTTTTCTCTGGTAAAAAGCCTTACTTCGCTCTCAACCTGGAGGTTAGGCCAAGGGAGGGAAAATCGTAACGACATAACTCAGGGTTAGTTAGCGTTAGGGGTTAGGGTTAGGGTTAGGTCGCAGATCACAGTTTAAAGACGCAGGTCGTATGTCGTAGGTCGTGACTGGTCTTCCATACATGTCTGAGTCCTAACGTGGCCGCTATTTCTCCCACGGTGTATTCATTGCAGAAGTATGCAGAAATAAACTCGTCTCTACCTCTGTAATCCATCGTTAGGAGGAGAACGAAATGACATGTATTTAAACGCCATATGAGTTTTGCAACTCGCATGTCGCAGTTTAAGAACTCGCATGTCTCAGTTTAAGAACTCCCAGGTTGCAGTTTAAAAAATCTCGCATGTCGCATGTCGTGACCGGTCTTCCATAGTTTGCCTTTATTGGACAATTTTTCTCAAACCACATGAATACTCCTGTCACTGTGTGACACACTGTATGATCACTGTATGCATTTTCATAACAAATGGATCAAAATGAAGTCATTCTTTGACGTTTGCTTTTCTCTTATTAGTTTTAGATTTCTTTCTTGTGCATTCAAAGTGTCCACATGTCAATGCCATTGCACAGCAACTTGACAGCCTCGTCAAATTACTTTAATCTGGACAGTTTGAGGAATGGGTACACTATAACAGTATACAGTAGCGGTCTTTTGTCCTCAAGTTTTTGTACGTTTTTTTCAAGTTTCTTATAATGTCTATGCTCTGATTGAATGTCATAGTTTTGCTGAAAGGTGTCTGTTTTGAAAGAAAACACCAAACAGAAATGGTAACTTGTAGCCTCTGCATTCAATTTTAGAAAGATGGGGCATCAGAGAGAAGAAGAAATTGGTGATATAATTGACAAAAGTATTCCCTGTAGCTTCCTCGGGACCATCCGTAAAACCAGCACCTTTCCTTTCCATCAAATAAAAGAAAGCATTTCGCAATTGTCAGTCTCCACACACAGACTCATCAGACCCAAATTTAGGTGGAAGCTTCACATCTATATTCCTTGCACTTTCAAAGTACCACACCCCAGATTGATTGAAAAGATGAAGTATCATGGCATAAACGGAAATATTCTACAGTGGGTCAAAGCATGATTGACAAATACAAAACAGCGAGTAGTCATAAATGGAGCATCATCTGAATGGAGAATACGTCACAAGAGGTATCCCAAAGGGTTCAGGTTTGGATCAGTACTCTTTCTAATCTACATCAATCATACTGGCGGTGAAATTCGTTCTGAACTCAAAAAATTACTGACAATACCAAGACATATCATCCCCTGCGAAATTGTAGTGATCCTGAAATTCTACAAGCTGATTTGGACAAGCTACAAAAAATGAGTGAACACTGGCGGACGCATATTGGCTACAACAACCCCTTCAATAAATACTCAATGAACAATATTTCACTGGGACGTACAACTGAAGAAAATGACTTGGGCGATCTACTTCATTCTACCTTAAAACCTTCAAGCAAATGTGATAAGTTTGCAAAAAAGCAAACAGAATGTTGATCTCATCAAACGATCATTGTCGATCAAATAAAAAAAATGTCATTCTTCGTCTTTACAAGCAACTTGTGAGACCACAGCTCGAACATGCAGTACAAGCTTGGTCACCATGGCTACAAAAGGACATAAAAATCTTAGCATGGCAAATAATACCTAAAATCCAACACTACAATTATCAAAATTGACTCAAACAGCCTGGTTTAATAACACTTGAACAAAGAAGAATTCGCGGCGACATGATTCAACTCTAGAATTAGTTATCAAAGGCCATGACCACTGTAACCTTTCACTTGAGTTAGCAGCCGACTTGAGAACTTGAGGACACTGTCCCAAACTTCATAAACTAACCGTTCGACTTAACACAAGAAAGTACTTTTTTCAGCAAGAGTTGTGGACACCTGGAATAAATTACCAGCCGATGTCATTAATGCAGAAAGTGTGACCTCCTTCAAGAGCAGCTACGACCGCCTACTACAAGTTTGAACTTTCACAGAGGGATTCTAATATACTTTGCCATACCCAAACTGTACGTAAAGGCCTTTAGTTTACAGTACTGATCACGGGTTTATTTTTGTTGCAAGTTAAAATGGACGAACTAACCAATTTGTAGCAAACCTAAAAGACCAGTTAACTAGGATAGGCCTCAACACTTTCCGATTTTTCCGTCTGCCATACTCTCTGAGTCGTGGTACCCAAGTCCAATCGGCAGACTGAATCTCTCTCTGTTCAAGTCCCGATTGCTCGAAATGACCATGTCTTCAAGTTGCCGTGCAAAGGTCTGCTGTTTTTTAACTTCGATTATTTCCCTGCTTTCATCAATTTTTTATCGTGACGACAAAGCCACAACAGGCAAAGCCACAACAGACAGCGAGAATGTGAGGCCCCGACGTGAGGCTGAGCGTATCGACAGGGGTAAATATGTAGAGAGTACTGTTTTACGTCACCGCATGGAATCTGACTGCCGTAAAGGAGTGTTTCGTCGCAAAGTTAAAAGCCACGACTTGTTTTTGCGACAAAATAGCGCCACCAACGGCGAAATTTTGAAAGGAAAGTTTGTGTTTTTTTTCCGAAAAATCTCCAAAAACCTAGGCGCGCGCGGACGCAAAACAAAGAATTTACTTACTTTGGCCTTATTGTATTACCAATCAGAGCCATTAGCAGTGCGTCACCAAGGAGAAAGGGCATATGGTTGGACATGTCAGTTGTCGAGCTTTCTTGTGAATTTAAAAATAACCAGAATACGTATAGCTTTCTGCTAAAATGAGCTTTCACAAAGAATTAATTTATAGTCTCAAAGTGGGAGTCTCCAAGCATAGTAACGCTCAACATAATGGCCTCCTAAGTGCCACGGTCTCGGCAAGAGAGCTTACGACCTGAGCTACCAATGAGCTCACTGGCATTGGGTTAGACGCTCTTCTGCTTGAGTCGAAGAGTAACTCACTAAATGTGAACCCTAAGGGGCATTTAACTGCAAACTTTTCCCACATTTGCTGGCTCGAAAGCCTTAGCATGGGGACTTACTTCCTTTGGTTAGTTTTAAAAAGTGATTATCAAAGGTCTGAAAGTCTATTATATCATAGCGTATAATAGAGTCCCACTCCCTAATGGACCAAGATGGAATGTCTCGTACGAGTTGGGGAGTTTCTATGTCACATGGGCCGGAGTTGAGCATGCTTCAATAATTGAGAAATTGCAGTTATCGTACTTCATTTTAGTAAACGCCACTATCATCCACATCCATTCACATATAATTCTATACGAATTCTGTACGTTTTACTGATGTAAGTTTTCTTGTTACTGCTCACATAGCATTTAACATTAATGATTTAGCGATATAGTGGCATCGTGTTTTGGTCAATCTTCGCATATATTTGTCGGGCGGAGGCACAAATCTGTCTGGTCTTAGCACCTCATATGGTAAACAGACATGAGCTGCTAGCGCCCATTGTTCAAATAATAGGCGCGGTTTGGAAGCGGGTACAGCCAAGGAACAATGAGCATTCGAACAAATTTATCTTACACGGGCCTTTTCACACTGCCAGTGCACTAGGGACGTGAGAATGTTGCTTGTTCATCGGCCAAAATGGCTTACCATCAGGTGTTGGCCTTCTCGGAAGGTGATTGCAACTTAATTTTACATACGACCCGTCAAAGCCAAAATAATTGTTATGAAAGGGTGTCTCTCACATAATGTTCAGAGACCGTCAAATACAAGAAGCATATGATCTTCCTTGAGAATCAGACTCCCAACCTTTGCCAGGGTTATGCGAAAGAGAAAAAGAAGTTCTTAATAATGTTGAGCCACGGGATAATCAGTCGAAAGACGGTAAATCTTTTGTAACCACTCCGATTGATGCCAAGATAATGCACCCATGGTATTAGAATTAGCAAAGGTGTACGTCGTTTTACAAAATTTTTAACTGTCATGTTTGCATTGAATTTAAACAAGTGCACCCTAAATTTAATCACCCCAAACTTGGGCTATGCAGAATCAACAACTGAAAGGCAACCTTCAGCGAAAGGGCACCGTTGCAGCCTCTAAAGTTAATGCCTGGTTGGAAGAGATTGGCCTTAATGACCCTGATAAAGACTTAATTTTGGAAGGGAAATATCAAATCTTTTGATAGTCGTGTCCTTTCATGAATACATTGGTACTGACACTGTCCTTTCTTTATTTGCATTGTACTAATTGATTCTACCAACATGATGCTGAGTTGTCAATACATACCTTAAAGAATGCTAATGCAATCTTTACATCTTTTTCATTGAACCGTTCTTCTGGTGGTGACAGATGTTTGATAAAAAGACGGATCACAGATAAGGCTTGCCATGTTGTCCTATGAATGGAAGCAAATTGGCAATCATTGGAAACGACATTAGAATGTTAACTGTTGAAAGTAAAGGGTAATAAAGTTCCTCTCACTAATTAGATGACTCTATCCCTGTATTTCCTGGCTTTTGCTCCTACTCTGCTTAAGGTAGCTTTCCGCCTTTGTTTTGGTATTTTGAGTCAAAATCACGATTTTTTTTTATCCCTGAAAAGTATTCCTGTAATATTGATCTTCCTGTGTGTAGAATATCCTGGTCGTGAAGTTCCTTTTTTGGGTTTCTCCAAACCGTGTCTCAGTTTCTTTATGAAGATTTTTAAAGTCGAGTTATTGCTGCTTAATTAGGTGGCATTGTTAGACTAATCGGTGGATAATTTTGACTCAACGATGTGTAAAAACTAAGGCCTTTTTCAAAAATCTGAGACACGGTTTTGTAGCCAGTATTCTGAAGACCAATTGCCCGTTAACACCTAAACAATAGCCCCTTTCCGCTCAGACTTAAACTTTTTTACGTGAGACCACCAATGTTCTTTACACTTTCACTAAGATCTTCAAAAAAATTCATCGCACACTAATTTTCTTGATAAAAAAAAATCAGAGAAATAGCTTTCAGGTGATTTATAATACTTGGGTACAAGTACACATCTTGATGGCAAAATTCACGTTTGAAAATAGGTCGTCGCAAAGGCGGTAAGCTGCCTTAATTTGCTCTATTCATTCATAAATGTACGATTATTTCAATAGCTCTTGTATCAAATTATGGATCTTACATCGATATTAGGAAAATAAAAGGCACAAAAACTTAGCAGATTACTCGAACTGTAGTCGAGTATTATCAAATGTTTTCGTTGGGTACATTTCGAAATTGATATCCTTCATGAGCGATAGCTTTGTTTTGTATCAAGGTCACAAAACGTGATTCCTGAAACAGTAACCAAAAGCGTCTATGTGTGCATACAAACTCACATTCCTAAAGTACTCTAAAACATTTTGAACATACTTTTACATTCAAGGGGAAGTGAAATCTGTTCGCTGCTATTCTTAGCTGCCACTGGCTTTCACCTTTTTCACCTTCCACTCGGTAATAGAAATTTCCTGCTGGCTCTGCCTTCCACATGACCTACACTCATTGTGCGACACAAGGTTTACCGTCGGTGTTGACAAATTAAAACAAACAGCGACAAACGCCCGTTCTCGTTTTTAAGTGTTACGTTGTTTTTCCATAGACCATATCCGTGTTTAGCGTAAGTTTTTTCCCAAAGACGGAAAACCCTCACATCAGTTTCTGATTTGAATAAACCCATTGATATCATTAAAATTTAATTTTTCCAGTTTTTTTTGTCTGTGTGTTTTGTCTTTAAAAACGTCAGTGGCTAGATGCTAGAAAATCTGTCTCCAGTTTTTATACTACATATTCGGAAAGTTCAAACACTGTGATCTTGAAAATATGAATGTAATTAATTTTTCGTGCGCAGTCCAAATTGGGACCGCATGTCGGCTTTTTTGTACATCCATTGTGTATGGACCTGAAAGAGCAGGGCTGTGGTGGGAGGCCATATAACGCCAGGGAAATACAGCATCGTACGCAGGGCAAACGGCTGTGTATGTTGGTACATCGGAAGACACAGTAGTGAGTGTTTCCGAATCCCCAATTACAAGATTTGACTACAATGCTACACATTCCGGATTTCATTTTCCATACTCCATGTTTCCGGCAGTTCCACCCAACGGTTATGGCATTTGTTCATGCATGTCCGAGTAGAGGTTCGACCTTTGAAACAGTACCTGTGACGTCACTGGTAGAACACGAGATGGTGACTTTGTGAGTCATAGGAGCGAAAGCAGTGCGACTGGCAATGTAATCGTCACCGAAGAAGACAACGGCAACTAGCATTACATAGGTGCACTTCAGAATCCACAGGCCTATAAATTTTAACGACCGGGAGCTCAATAGAAACGAGAACAGAAGCAATACTCTAGTCGGTCTCAATGACGAGAATGAACGGTGTTGACCACTCATACTCATTCTAAATCTGTTCGACAGATATACTACAGTTCAACATATTACCATCATGTGATACTGACAACGCAAACTGCCAAAATATGAACAAAGTATGGAGTTGATATGCTTTTATAACTTCTAAACGTGAACAGCATCGTTTAACATCAGCACGTAAAATTCGAATAAGGCCATGACGATTGTAGATCGTAGAGTTTTAGCTGAAAATTATTCGCGGTTTGATAGAAAGTTCCCACCCCCACGGCTGGAACCGGCTTACAGTTAGCGCAAAAACAAAAGTAGTTTTCTCGTCACAAAGTTGCTACGTTGGCGTCAAAAATCCTTAAATCGAGTTTAGCGCGTTGAAAATTACCTAAGATATGTTGTCAAGCCAAATTCTTGGGGATGATGAATTAAAATTGACTTTGTGTAAATATCGGGCAGACTGATCGTCTGCGTACAGAGGCCACATCTATCGGGGTCGGCGATGGCTGAGTTTGGTCTGCGGCCACTTCTGTATCGAAGTGATCAATACAATGCAGCTTCGCTTCCGCGGGCGTTTTTTTGATAAGTATCAGAACTACTAAAACACAGTGTTCATTCATTCATAACCACGAAAGTTTTTAGTATTGGGTGGGGAGGCTTAGTTTGGCAGAATAGGAAAATATGGAGATGCTTTTCGACTGCATCGTACCGACGGCATCACGAAAGCTTCTTTGCGTTGTGTTTGTGTCAGTGTCACTAGCAGTGCCGCATCGTAAATACCCACCAGAGGCGTATAATTCAGTCTTGCTTAGACCCAGCGAATAATCACAGCGTCAACCACCTTTTAAGATATAAGTTCGTTATCTCTTCACGCATCAAACATATATGAGGTGTGTACTTCTATTTCTTTAATTTAGAATTAAATTTGTAAAGGGGTCACGTTCTGTCCAAGGATGTAAACATATTCATGATACCATATATCTCCCCTCGATATGTTTTCGACGATCTGGTGAGGTCTTGCTGCTGTTCTAACTCTTTTAGACAGTTGTTGGTGATACTGGCGAATGATTTCTTGTGATGGTGATCGTCGTATGATGGTACGGCATTTAATCATAGAATGGTTGAATATCTAGTTTTACTGTACTTCTGGCTTTCCATCGTGTGTATTGGACGTGAAGTTACCAGGCTCAGGAAGGCGAGGCACCGCAGATAACACTCATTTGAGTGCCCCTTTTCCCATCCTCTATTGTCATTTTGACAAGTTTGTCTTCCGCATCCTATAAAAGCAGCAATCACTGTTATTACTTCAGCCACCAAAAGCGCATCTTTCCACCACAGTGGAAGATATAGCGGTTGGCATCTATGGCGATGATGGAGGATACGCTCACTCTTATGTTCAACTGGTGACGTCGTTTCCTGTGGCCAGGCCGGTGAATTCAGAAACGAGCCGAATGGCAGCAAATTTCAAAGTTGCACAAAAATTGAAATTTTAAAATATTTACTCGCGTCGTTTCCTTGGGATGATACGTTTATTTGATAAAGAAGGGGTGGCAAAATCATGTAGCATTGGCTCATTTTAAGCATTAACTGTGAATCTATGCGAGATTTCACTATAAGAATTCCATCTTTAGGTATGGATGTACTTAAGTGCCTATCGACACTTACTACTAGGTTGTTACTGTAGGTTTTGAGTTTATATAAAGGTGTCAGCTAATGTATTAGTTCGCAAATGTATTTGAATATCTGATACGTAACTGGGCACTGGCAATTTGAGCTATTGCAGGATTTGCTCGGGTAATTACACGAAGTCCGTACTTTGACGAGGTGCGCAACAAAATATAGTCAACATGTAGACACGTTATGAGAATACTACACCATCTCTACCAAGCTTCGTATAATGATTCCCTTATTTTACATGCATATTTTGTTGATGTTTGGACGTTCCAAATTAACAGCAAAAAAACCGGTAAAAGTCGACCTTGCTCACTTATCCATTTACGAATCTAGTGTTGGCTGCAAAAAGGGTGATGACGACCGCGTTAATTATTGATATCATTCGGCGGGAGTGGCCATTTCCTTCCAGGTTTTTTGCTCAAACTTCAATGCAAAAAAAATTATTTCTCAGCTGCCAACTTAGATCTTCACAGTTTGAAGGATTTTTATCTTAAAGTTCAAATAAATGGTAGCATATGATAGAGATTTTTACGAAAGTCTTATTTGCTTAAATACTGTCGAACTACTTGAAACTGATGTCACATCAGATGTTGAAAGTAGATAACTTAAAAATGTACAACGTGTGCGAATTAGACTATTCAATCAACAGGCCATACATGTTTTACTCTTTGGCTGGAAAATGTAGATGCTAATTCACTCGTAGTCTTGTAGTTCTCCAACACCACAATTCTCACGTACACTGTAATTAGTAATAAGTGACAAAGGTACAGAACCAAGAAATCAGGTCAATACTAACATAAGATCATAATTCGACAAAACAGTGGTTGGCATCTTCAGATGACTGACACTAATTTCTGAAGGAAGCATTCTAACCTGCATCCTTTAATCATCCTAAGACATTTTGGCCCATATGATGTTTGCTTCTGTGTCTGGAACACTTCTTGTGCGACAAGACTGACTCCTGGTATTTGTTGGTTGATCCATTTCGATCTGAAGTCTGCGTCACCAATTTGAGCTTTATCAGGTAATACAAGTTCAAGGCCAAATCTGAGAGCATCAATATCGATAGTCTAAAGATTGACCAGAAAAGAAAATTAGACTCAGATAAGGATGCAATCATTTTCAACATTCTTGTTTTGAGAAACAATACCTTGAAATCTTCCAACAAATATACATTTAGGATATTATAAATATATCTTTTTGTAGTATTTCTCAACATATTGAATATTTTGAACGATTTTAAAGTATGTAATGTTACAAACAACTGAGAAAATGAGGAGAAATTTGTTAGAATCACTTCCAGTCTGCATATACTGTAGCGCTTTGATGAAAATTCACAGAAGATTGAGATATGAATTGGACAATTGACTTTTGGCATCTTGCATCATAAATGTAACTTTTTGCAAACAGGACCACCTACCATTTCATTTTCTTGAAGAACTGTGCCTAGTTTCTCAAGTAAATGTGGCATAACATCCACCATCTGTTTGAAACGCTGAATACGTTTTTCGATAGAATCATATGTTGTGTGAATAAGTGTCAGATTTGGGAGTTGTACATCGTCTGACGAAGTTCCGGCGGTATTACTTCTTTCTTTACTTTGCAATGCAACACTGATTGAGTGGTACACTATCTAAATAAATCAGTCATAAATTGTAAATTTAGCTTTGTAACATTAATGAATGACAGAACAATTAGAAATGACAATAAATTGTTATCCCAAAATCTTATAGTTTTATAATGGCTTATTGCAATGTGGATGTTACGTTTTACTCTGTGAGAACCATTGCTAAAGCTTATTGTGTTTGTTCATCAATAACACAGAACTGATCTGAAAGTAATATTAAGATACTGGCTATGAATACTTAAAGGGAGGGATCCTCCAGTCTGCGGCTTAGCGGCTTTCTTGTTGACAAACATTACCGAAATTGACGATGATTGTCGTGAAAATGAAAACAATATGATGCATGGTCTTAGTTTGCCAGTTTGTGGCTTTCCAGTCACTGCAACATCTTGCCTAAATAAAATTTTGTTGTGTCCATTCTTCTATATGAAGCTGCTTCGGCCGCGGTCGCCAGTTCCATTACAGCCGCCATTCTAAAATTTGGATATGCACAAGGGACGTTGGGATATGTTTTGCATAGCAACAGACCCAATGAAGGGATTCACTGATCACTGCGTCTCACGTGACCAGAGAATGCAGTACGTAGTAAGACGCAGATACAGTCAAACCGCCATTTTGAAATGTGGTAGTTTATGGTCTCCCGGAAGTTGTTAATTGCGCATGTCGCATGCTTTTTAGTCTAGTCTGGTAGCTTCCAATATTTAAAAAGTTGTAAGTATGGTTATTAAATCCTTGGTTAAATTCTAGCCATGTTCGCACCATGTAACTGTGATTATTTCAACTTTACTTCCAAGTAAAATTGAACAGCGAATGACAGCGCCCCATGGTTCAACCAATTAGCTTTCGTAATTTGATATATGGGGTTTCCCATTACCCTTTTTGCTTGTCACTGAGGTGGGGACCAGCCAAATAAAGGGACCCCATACGCGAAGCTGCAGATGGGACTCCTCCCTTTAAAGGCACAAAGTCGGCCATTTTTCGTGAAATTTTGTTTGATACGAGATACTGCTTATATTGTTTGACATGTTGAAAGATACTGAATGAATGGGTGACCATGCATACATTCGACCCGGGTTTTAGACACGATACATGAAAACAACGCCAGAAAGAATTAATTCTTTCTTGCGATTGTTTCATTTAATTTGCCTAAAACCGGGTCGAATATATGCATGATCGCCCATCCATTATCTTTCAACACGTCAAACAATATAAGCAGTATCTCGTATCAAACAAAATTTATGAAAAATGGCCGACTTTGTCCCTTTATGTACACATATTGTAATAGTTACTGCCGGACATACCAGTAAAGTGTCAAATGTTATGCCCTTTAGAAACCCATGAGTAATCGTGTTCGTTATTGCAAGGACTTGACGCAGTTTATGTTTTCACAACTGTTACTTCCCACATGATAAAGCTATACTTTAATACAATCACCCATTAAATGACGGGTGATCATGAAGAAATTCTGTAATTTAGTAATGGTATACCTCGAATTCTCTGCAATCGCTTGATTTGTATACCAATTTTACAAAGTCATGTAAATAACAATTCAGTAGGGTGTTCTTGTCAACTCCATCATTCATATCAATTACTTTCTTCAAAACTTTCCCCATTGGACCACTCTCGAAGATACTCACAAGACGATTACCTGCCAAAACAGAGCAAGAATTAAAGTATAAATTCAGAAACATTAAACACGATTGGAACTAATTTGGGATAATTGGATCTTCATATTTTTCAGATTTGTCAAAAGTGACAGCTGCCATATAGCTGATTGTTGCAATTACAAATAACTCATAAAAACAATTGTGTAACTAAAAAAGAAAAGCAGATAAGCTTACATATGCGGGTTACTTTACCATCCAATTATCCCAAATTAGTTCCAATTGTGTAACGAATTTAACAGTAAAACATCTTTAGTTTACTTAAAGAAACATTATCATAGCTTGCTGGGCTCAGAGCTCTATAGGATTTATAGAAACGTCTTTCTAAATGTAATTTCCCCAAAGATGTTTGCGCGATGATTCCTATGAACACCACGTTCTCTCATGATAAAAGCCATCGTCTATATTTTTGTACGGACGTTCGGAACGGCAACAGACTACTAAAACGTAATCATTATTACGATATTTTTATTTTCTCGAGGTTATTGTTTTTCGCTAAAGACAGACACGTTTGTCATGTGTCATAGTTAAGTGCCCATCATCTTTGATGTTGGAATACTTTGGTACAATTTACACCGGCACAGTACGGAGGACATGTCCTACTTCCCCATTAGAACACAAAGCTACAGTACTCAATTTTCCAATCGATGATGGGACAAAGATTTCCTTAATCTCCATATTATCTCTAAAAACTAGCGACTTCAAAGAAAGGTAATGCGAGTTTAAACAGTAGCCATCTACACGAAAATTACATGAATTTTTCATGTTCTGCAATTTTGGGGCAAAATCATCTGAACGCACAACTACAAAACCTGAAGCCAAAGCTCTAAGCATAACGGACTAGAACACCAATAAAATTAGCTAATAAACTTTACGGACAGAATTGTCCCTGAGGCTGCCTTTCGCCCAGTGAAGCGATGTATTCATTGCTGTGATAAAAGTGTGCGATGTGCGATAGCGAGTATGTGAGTGTCTGGAGGGATTGCAGTCAGAAAAATTGTAACAATTTAGGGACCGTGGATAATTAAAACATACTAGTACGCACGGTCAACGAAACTTCTGTCTAGGGGGAGGGGGTTTGGGCTGCATTTCGATTACCGTGCGTAAAAATCGCACTACAAGTTTTCCTATTGCAATATGTCGCTACACGTTTTTCTGTATCACAAAATATCGCCCTACATTGTTTGGCGTGTACCAGGCCAGTACGGTACCGGTGCTAGGCCAGCATTGACATACATGTGAGTCAGTGCACGAGTAAAAATAACGTAACAATATCACTTTGGATACACTGTTGGTTCGTCATTGTTTAGTTGGCACTGGACAGAGATTGAATTTAGAGCAGCTATGCGG
>LD350833.1:67112-106680 GCA_001465055.1 Ptychodera flava
CACGTAATCAACCAATTATTGGATGCAGATACAGAATGAGGCTTGGTTGAATTTTCGCACTTCCAAACTTTCGTTTAGGGGAGGGGGTTGAGGACCAACGCACTTAGTTTCGTTTACTGCGCATGTTTTAACTATCCACGGCCCCTTAGCTCGGTTATGGAACCACTAGTCCCATTTGAAGGGTGGGGATTTGGCCGAGCGGTTTTGACTATTATGTCTTCGCTAGATGACTGGGTGCCGTTGGTTGTGAGTTCGATTCCGACCAAAAAATCTACTGAATGTACTGATTTTAAGTAATCTGCTTGACAATCTCTTGCACTATTTTTCATAAAAAGCCCTCCCAATCAAAATGTTCTTTTCATGGTTGACATTGGGATTTGTTGTGTCATTCAAAGAGTTCGACAAGGCGGATCTTACAGATGTCTAAGGCATGATTATAACCATTTAAAATGCATAGGAAATAAAAAACAAATTGTCTGCATCTTTCACAATGGATGTGTCTTAACTAGGTCGTTAAAACGGCACGTTTCTGACTCACCTCCTTGTGTTGCTTGGATGAGTTCTTTGATTTTCTCATATATTATCCATGAAAATGGTAATTTCATTTCTGCACTTGTTGCGACTTCTCCTTTATATGGCACAATGCGGTTATGCACCGACCCACTGATAACATCCTCATTATTTAATGTTGTGAGATTTTCATCACTGAACATGGCCAGCCAAAGCTGATGTTGCCATTCCAAAGATGTGAATCTCATGAGCTGTCTGAGACCATTGTTTCTATCCATGTAAGAAATTAGTTCAGCTAGAATAGGTGTTACAACTTTTACCAGTTTTAGAGCTACTGTTCTTCTGAATGTGCCACATTCTGTCAGAGCACTTGCTGAAAAGAGAACATCAAAAGCCCATCTGGCGCCATTATTACCATCTTCTGTTTCTCTCCTCTTGAGAAGTATGCCAATCCGTTTTGCCAAAACTGAAGAAAATGTCAGAAAGTCTGAAATGGACAAAGTGAAGACTCTGCTTGTAAGTTTAATCAGAAATCAACGTTTTTGTTCAAGAATCAATCGAGTTGACATACATATAAATCTCTACAGCATTTTTGAGACAAATGATATAGTCATCACATTAAAAAAGATGAGTAATTGCAGTAAAGTTAGCAGGATCTGTGGTAATTTTGTTATATATATATATATATATATATATATATATATATATATATATATATATATATATATATATATATATATATATATATATGAATGTATTAAACATATGTAATATATTTCATTTCTTTGTACTTGAAGTAATCTGTTTATTTATAACGCTCGTCTTTTTACATTGAGCACTATAATTTCTCTCGAGGACATATATATATATATATATATATATATATATATATATATATATATATAATACTCTACAGAGATGGACATATATATATATATATATATATATATATATATATATATATATATATAATACTCTACAGAGATGCATTCCTCATAATTTTTATATTCCATGAAGTGCTAAAATTAATGCAGTGCAGAAGAGTGATTCTAAAAGACTAACCCGAAGGCTTCTCTGCTGTGCTCCCTTGAAGTAAATATTGGAGAACAGGCAAAAGCTGTGTACACGAGTTATCCTCTTGGATGGTCTCTTCAGACATTTTCTGCTGTGGCTCAAGCCTTGCAATAGCACCTAGGAAGCACATCTTTATTACAGCCGTGGTACGTACATCACTCTTCCTGTCACTAAATATGCCACTCAGGGGTTTGTTCACTAGAGAGCATATGTCAGGACTGTCATCACTTGGCAGATGTAGGTCATCGATATGCATTGATACCCAAGGGTGAACTTGAAGATTGGCAACTATATTTGGCCTTGATCGTGAAAGTTGGAGGATAAGCACAACGTGGGCAAAATGATTTGGACGTTTGCATCGCTCATTTTGAATAAGGAATCGAACAAATGGTACAAAGCGAGGATCTCGTTTGTGAGGTGCATACTGCAGTAATAATACTTCGGGTTCGCCACTGTCCCTGCTATAGAAACTCCTGAAATATACACATGGACAAAGCATGTCATTAGTGCCTTTCAATTGGACAGTATACATGATAAGTTTATATCATCACATTTCATCACATTACCCTCCCTAGTAGTCTATTGAGGGAGAGGTCATTATCTGCGGCCTTGGGATCGAAGGAACTGAATCTGAAACTCTGAAATTTCGAGTAACCCCTTGCCAACCCTGATGAATTTGAGTAATCCCCTTTATAACACAGACATTTTGACTGACCCCTTTCAGAAAAGTTAAATATCACGGCGTGTATTTGTAAACTTTACTAAAATACAGCAATAGTTAAGACCTTCAATATCCTGGTGCACCCTGCTAGATTATCATCGGTTATCTAATGATGGTTGAAAAAGGTGAAACCAACAAAATGAAATTTAAAGTCACAACAAGATGTGGATATAAAAGCTCAAGCTATAACCAGTATCGAACCATGTAGTATTGCTTACTTGAGATCGGTATCATGACAGCGTTTTCACTAAGATATCTGACAGGGCAGAATTTGAAGGACCTAGGCAGGGAACACGCGGGAGGCTGAGGGGGGGGGGGGAAGTGCTAGAGGAGGTTCTACCCTCTCATGCATGGGAAAAATTTGAGACATTGATGTGTGCAATGGTGCAGGCTAGTGCAATATGGGAGGTTTTTCAATTTGTATTTTTACTAAGTGAAAGGGGAGAGCGAGAGAGGGGTGTTCCCCCCTCTCGCATCGAAATATTTGAGAAATAGATGCGTGAAATGGTGCTATCTGAGAGGGGTTTAAATTCATTGTGCACCAAACATTGATTAACCCCTTTCTTTCTCTCCACATTTTGAGCAACCCCCTTTAAGCGTTCAATTTTTTGAGAGACCCTATCACATTCCTCCGACCCCCAGGCCGCAAATAATGATTGTTCCCTAAAGTTTGATTGAAAAGAGTGAAATTTGATATCCAAAGTCATTTTAAAGTCATAGTACACTGTCTGTGTAGTATGGTTGAATGGCATAGGTTCGAGCTTCTAAGTAATGGTTATGGTCATAAAGAATTGACACAAAATGGCCGCCTGGCTTCAACTTCGGATTGTGCAATGACCAAAACTGACATGCATGTGTACATTGTCCTTATGTCATCCTTTCATGAGATCTGTTCGGACATATCTCAATGTTATAAAATATAGCCTTTTGCAGCCATATTTAATGGTACATTAGCAAACAAACCAACAGGCATATGTATGACTGTATTGTTATGTAGGTCATTTTCACACACTCATCATGACCTGAGTTCAATTAGTCTAAAACGTTCTCAAGGTCACTGCTCTTAATGACCTCACAACCTTGAATTCAATTCGTCATGTTTGGAATGTTCTGGAAATTTAATTAGTTGTGTAAGAGAGATAATTTTAGAGCAGTAATTAGCATGTCAATAAAAGTTCTAGATTGTTCTTATATGCCCATATGTAAGCACATGGGTATAAAAAGGGACGTGCACAGCTTCCAGTCAGACTTTTGGGATCGTGTCTCTTGTGTGTTACTACATGTGTTTGGAAACCCAGCAGTAGTCATCCTCAAGACTTTTCAAGACCTTCACTGCCAACGCTGGATTTATACTGTGGACTTTGTGCAACTTCAAGCCTGCATGCTAAAGGACTGTTCATTCATCCGACTGACTGTTACAACTCTGAGACTGGAGCTTTGCCGTCCCAGCTGAGATAAGTAGTCTGTACACTTTAAAGCTTGTATTCTATCCCTAACTTAGCAATTAGTTTTATTTTCGTTATGAATTTTCTTTAAACGGAAACTGCTGAGTTCACCCTTTTGTTTGTTTTCTCTGCACGTAACAAATTGGGGGCTCGTCCGGGATACGAATATTTTGAGCCATTTGACAACATTTTCCTAGCATTTCAAAACTACTGTATACTGTGAACTCGGCGAAATTTAATCATGGCGGAATTTAAACCAGACGAATTTATGGGTGACCTTGATCAGAACGCACTTGATTCCCTCAAAAAAGACAACCTCATCACACTGGCCGATTTCCTTAAAGTAGAAGTTAAACGATCTATGCGCAAGCGAGAAATACAGTTCAAGATTGCAAAACATTTAGTTAAATAAGGCCATTTTGAGGAGTCTGCCTTAAAAGATTATGAGCCCAAGTCTACCTCTGAACTCAGAAAATTAGATTTAGAAATGCAAACAAATTTGGAGATCAAGAAACTAGAATTACAAATGAGAGAGAAAGAATTACAAATGGAAGAAAGGGAAAGGCAGGAAAGATTGCAAATGGAAGAAAGACAGAAAGAAAAAGAAAGGCAGGAAAGATTAGAAATGGAAGAAAGATAGAGAGAAAAAGAATTGCGATTAGAAGAACAGCGATTACAGGTAGAAATAAAACGTTTAGAGCTTGGACAGTCAGGAAAATTCTTCCCTTCAGACAAGTTTGACATCACTAAGCATTTCAGGTTAGTTCCCCCTTTCCAAGAAAAGGATGTTGATAAATATTTCCTCCGTTTGAGAAAATTGCTCAGAGTCTGAATTGGCCTTAGGAGTGCTGGTCTATGCTTTTGCAGAGTGCTTTGGTGGGTAAAGCCAGAGAAATTTACATTCAGTTGTCAGTAGAGCAGGCTTCAAATTATGATTCTGTGAAGGAATTAATTCTCAAGGGCTATGAGTTGGTGCCTGAAGCTTACCATCAGAAATTTAGGGATTGTGAGAAGGTGAAGGATCAAACTTATGTTGAATTTGCTCGATCAAAAGAATAATTGTTTGATCGTTGGTGTTCTTCTGAAAAGGTCAGTCAGAATTATGACAAATTACGACAACTTGTTTTGATTGAGGAATTTAAAAGATGCATCCGGTGTGACATCAAGACATTTATCAATGAACAAAAGGCAGATACATTAGAGGTTGCTGCACGTTTGGCAGATGATTATTCATTGACCCACAAATCTTCATTTCTCAGCAAACCATTCCAGTCCTTTTCATACAGAAACAATGCAGGTAAATTTAACTCCTCCTTTTCATCAAAGAATTTCTTAAAGGAGAGTAGAAAATCAAATGACAACAGTTCACAAAATTCAAGTAATACTCCCACATCATCAGATCCCAAGTCTCAATCTCCTTCTGACAAACAGTTTGGTACACTTTCTTGTAATTATTGTAAGAAAGACGGCCATTTAATGTTAGATTGTTTCAAATCGAAAAGAAAACGAGAAGGTCAAAGTGGTCAAAGTGGATCTAAGCCCAACGGCTTTATTTCTTCATCAACTCAATTAGAGTCTAATAATGTGTGTAACACATTTTCTGAGGTTAAACCCCTCTTATCCCCAATTAATGAGGTCAAGGTCAATTCTTCTCAAGATGGCATTATGGGTATTTTCGAACCATTTATTCATTCATGATGGTTTTGTATCACTTTCTAGTGATTTCTCTTCCGCTACCCCTGTCAAAATTTTCAGAGATACCGGGGCTTCCCAGTCTCTTTTGTTGGCAGATACCCTGCCGTTTTCTGAAAAGTCATTTTCAGGTTCTAAAGTTCTTATTAAGGGGGTAGATTGCAATGACTTTATTCCTTTCCTCTCCATAATGTCTATTTGTCTTCGGACTTTGTTTCTGGACCTGTGACTTTAGGTATTAGGCCTTTTTTGCCTTTTGAAGGGATTCACCTTCTTCTTTGAAACGACCTTGCGGGGGCACAATGTCATTACAAATCCACTTGTGACTGATAATCCTAGTTTAGATCAAAATCCAGAGCCAACAGAGGAAGAAATTCCTGGGTTTTCCCTTCATGTGCCATTACTCGAGCCATGTCAAAGAAAACTTCCGAGAATAAAAATACTCTCAAAAATAATGTCACAGATGTTGACTTAAATGACACCTTTCTCAGTCAGGTGTTTGACACGGAGCATTCCGTTATCCCTCGTGGATTTGAAACTTCTAGTAAAACTTCTGCTGACCAAAGTCAGACATTTTTTAGATCAAATCTCATTGCAGAACAACACAAAGACCAAGATATTTTGTCTTTGTTTGACAGGGTAGATGATGTACACAATATGCCATGTGTCAAACCCAGTATTGTCTAGAAGTTTGCAAACGTACTGAGTTCTGTTTCACCTATATGGCAACGAAGCAAACCATGTTGTAAACAAACGTAGTACTACAACCAGCGTATCGGACGGGGACTGCATGCTGAGCGCTCGAGACAGACGGCAAGTGCGTGCGTGAGGACTCAAAAAATGTAATAAATTGTACAGTAAGACATTATTATCAATATTGTGAACCATTGTCAAGATTTATAGTTTTGTGTATTACATGGTTGATCCGATATTTCCCCTCCTTTTAAATGCGCAGTCCTTTTTACGTTTTCAAAAAAAACTTGCTCGCTGTGGGGCCGCAATGCTGAATAATGGAATACATTATCAGTAATAATGTATGGATATGACGTCACAAAATTCACTGGTATTGACAAAGCTATAATATAATGAAGAATATGGAATACTGAAAAAAGAAAAAATACCTCCTGGCACTTTCATTTTCTGCCATTTCCATTTCGGCGCGCCCTTCGGCGCAATTTTAAGGATAAAATAAACAATGTATTGATGATCCAAGCAGCCACATCGATTTAAGTTGTCATGATTTCTACTTATCCAACTCCTCTATTGTGCATAACTGTCCCCTATAATGACTCTTTCAATAACAATTTGGGAGATTCACTTATTTGATATCATTCTCCCATTGGCAATACATTAGGTATAGGTTGGTGTCAAATGTTCATGTCGCCGTATGTTCATTTTTTTTATTTTTTGAGGACATTGACAGAATACAAACTATTCAGAATTGTGCAAAATGTCATCAATAACAACTGGAAGTTTCAGGTCGAATAACTCTTGAATAACAATTTAGGATTAGATAACCTATGAGTTATTTGTAGTGTCCTCATAGCCTACAATGTATAGTGAATCAACATTTCGATGAAATTCCAAAATCAAATTTATTGCACAACCATGGACTTGAAACCACTCTGGTCTAATCATTAACATTAATACTAATAATTAGGTGTACATAAATGCACAGATTTACTTAGTTTTGTATTGGAAAAAAAATATTCATAGTTTTGTCATAGACTATGCATAGTGAATCGACATTTCAGTGAAATTCCAAAATCAAACTTCTTGCACAACCATGGACTTGAAACCACTCTGGTCTAATCATTAACATTAATACTAATAATTAGGTGTACATAAATGCACAGATTTACTTAGTTTTGTATTGGAAAAAAAATATTCATAGTTTTATGATAGACTGCTATGCAAAGTGAATCGACATTTCAGTGAAATTCCGAAATCAAACTTCTTGCACAACCATGGACTTGAAACCACTCTGGTCTAATCATTAACATTAATACTAGTAATTAGGTGTACATAAATGCACAGATTTACTTAGTTTTGTATTGGAAAAAAAATATTCATAGTTTTGTGATAGACTGCTATGCATAGTGAATCGACATTTCAGTGAAATTCCAAAATCAAACTTCTTGCACAACCATGGACTTGAAACCACTCTGGTCTAATCATTAACGTTAATACTAGTAATTAGGTGTACATAAATGCACAGATTTACTTAGTTTTGTATTGGAAAAAAAATATTCATAGTTTTGTGATAGACTGCTATGCATAGTGAATCGACATTTCAGTGACATTCCAAAATCAAACTTCTTGCACAACCATGGACTTGAAACCACTCTGGTCTAATCATTAACGTTAATACTAATAATTAGTACATAAATGCACAGATTTACTTAGTTTTGTATTGGAAAAAAAATATTCATAGTTTTGTCATAGACTGCTATGCAAAGTGAATCGACATTTCAGTGAAATTCCAAAATCAAACTTCTTGCACAACCATGGACTTGAAACCACTCTGGTCTAATCATTAACATTAATACTAGTAATTAGGTGTACATAAATGCACAGATTTACTTAGTTTTGTATTGGAAAAAAAATATTCATAGTTTTGTGATAGTGAATCGACATGACGGGATGCTTGCATCTAAAAAACAGCGCACTTTTTTGGGCTCTTTCTGCACTGATAATATGCAATCTAAAGTAGTTATATCAGGTATAATCAGACATTACATAACGCTTAGTCAATAACTTCAGATACCAACAGCTTGGCCGGTACTACTTTATGCCAAGGTATTGTACAGTGAAACGGCACAAACTCAGTCTCGTGTAAACCTTGACAACAGTATTATCATTTCAGGACATTGGAATTTGTTCCTACTTTTATTAATTTGCACTAACATATGGCTTGTAGTATATTTATAGGTCCTATTCTGTAAAAATTAGAGTACAAAGTTCAAAGAAGTTCAAGGCGAACGATTATCTGTATGAGTGAAGTGTGTAAGGCAGAGATGTCATCCCTGTACACCCACTTAATCGCTATCTCTAATCACATATTGCAAACAGCTTACGAGATGGCAAATAACTTTAATTAGGAGCTCCATACCCCTTGAAACCCCTATTTCAAGGGGTGAATGTGCATTGAATATGCATTGTTTTTTAGATGGAAACATCCCCTAATGACATTTCAGTGATATTCCAAAATCAAACTTCTTGCACAACCATGGACTTGAAACCACTCTGGTCTAATCATTAACATTAATACTAATAATTAGGTGTACATAAATGCACAGATTTACTTAGTTTTGTATTGGAAAAAAAATATTCATAGTTTTGTCATAGACTGCTATGCAAAGTGAATCGACATTTCAGTGAAATTCCAAATCAAACTTCTTGCACAACCATGGACTTGAAACCACTCTGGTCTAATCATTAACATTAATACTAGTAATTAGGTGTACATAAATGCACAGATTTACTTAGTTTTGTATTGGAAAAAAAATATTCATAGTTTTGTGATAGACTGCTATGCATAGTGAATCGACATTCCGTGAAATTCCAAAATCAAATTTCTTGCACAACCATGGACTTGAAACCACTCTAGTCTTATCATGAACATTTATACCAATAATCGAAGGTACATAAACAGACAGATTTGCAAAGTTTTGTATTTTAAAACAATTATTCTTACTTTTGTCATAGACTACAATGTATGATGGATGAACTTTTATGCGCAATTCCAAAAACAAAGTTCTTGTACACAGATGCACGTGTTACCACCCTCTTCTAATCAAGTACAATTATGTCAATTATTCAGGGTCCATATATGCAGAAAAAGTGCATATTATTAATTGTGAGAGAATTTTTTACAGTTTTGTCATAGACTCCCATGTATAGTGAATCAACATTATCGATATCTAAAAATTACATTGTACACGCATGCACTTTTTACCTGCCACTTCAAGCAAAGTACATTTACATGAATTATCACACACATATGATTTGAAATTTTTTGGACAAAGCGTTATATCAGCCACATTTTGCCTTCCTTTTGGGAGGGGGATTTCAAAAGTATAGCAAGTCAGAAGGGGGGTCTTGAACACATTGCGGGTTTGTTGGGGGGCATTGAGTAACAGGGGAGGGTCATTTTGTTTCATGCACGGATAAGGGGGAGGGTCACTAATTTTTGTGCATGAACTTTTGAAGGGTCACTATTTTTTACGCAGCGGTGTTTCGAAAAACACTGGCCCACCCCCCTGTAATTTGTGTCCAGTCCCTAACTTTGGATGACATTTGCACTATAATCACACACACACAGATATTTTGTTGAACGATCACCCTATCACCTATCTGTCTTCAAAATCGTCATCCTTTGCTCATGCTCCATGGTCGTGCCCTCATTAATGTGCCTCACCAATTTATTGATGACGGTAAAATTTCGGAATCGTTATTTGAAAATGAAGACAACACGATAAAATGCTATCATTGCATTACTCAACTACATAAACATTCTTGGCGCAGATAGACAACGGAATGTGAACATCACAAGATTCATATTAAAATGGACAATGGTGAAATTGGTGATGTTGTGCGGGCACACAGCGACAGCCAATGCCGAATAAAATGGGAATTAGCCACCGTGGACAAGCGAAACAACGGAAATTATCATTTGTTCTTCAGGAATCAGAACCGGTATTGGACTGTTTATTCTACCGACCAGAGATTCCATCTGGTAAGAGACGTGTTCAATCCGTCATGTGCCTTTTTCATGGCTCATAGACTTTTACCGCCAAAACTGTTTTATCCACAGTAAACATCACATTCCGAAATCTGAGACATTCGTACCCTCAACAGAGACACTTTATGTCACTGGACTCCATACCGATAGTCTCTCACCCAAGTGTTATGCTCCACTGTATGTAGCCACTGTGTATTTTTAATTTAGTCATACAGTAGTCATCTATGACCCGACTTCATCTCCCTACTGCCCTTTCATACCTGGCCATATCCAACACGCCGTCCTATGCCTTGTCTACCAACAGGAAAATTATATTTCCCCATCAGTCCTTTCAATGTTTCCTAGCATCATTTTTCCACATTCTCCTTCTAATAAACGTACGTATGAAATCAATAAAAAGTCCCTTTCAATAGGAAACGTCGCATCTTTTTATTTGTTTACTTACTACCTTGATGAGTCTGTAACTTTCTGGCCAATTGGGCATGACAGGGGTCAATCATGCTGCCGAGAGTATAATCTTGAATGCCTGAAGAGTGTCAACATCGGTCCCTGTCTCAATTGGTAGGCATAGAGCAAAACACTGTGTTTGGAATTTATAGAAACTTTGCTGATTGATTGATTTATTCATTCATTTAGTACGCTATACGGACCTCGCATTACAGTCAGATATCCCGGAAAGAGAGAAAAGCAGATTGCGAATTATTTCATAATGAGAGAAGGAGTGTGTATGAACTTTTGACTATGACGCAAACGATTTGAGTAGGTATTATGATAACTTTACTTTTGAGATTGAAATAGATTTAACCACAAATTAAGACGTGAACGGACAAATTCTCAATTATTTGTGAGGTCCGTACGGCGTTTTCAATAAATGAATAATAAATAAATCAGCAAAGTTTCTGTAGGGCTAAAATCCAAAACAACACTGTTTTGCTCGGTGCCGCTCACTGGCTAAACCACACTGTATGCTCAGTAGAACATGTGCGTTTTCAGTTTTCTTTTGAAAATTTCCAAGTTTTTGGATTCTCTGATGACGAGTTAGTGCGTTCCATAGTTTAGGTGCAGCCTATGAAAATGCAAGACAACCATAAGTGATTGTTTTGCAGGTAGAACAAGTTAAAAGTGTTTTGTTGGGTCAACGGATTGTACGATTCAGAGCAGAATAGATCACTGATGTACGAAGGAGTCTGGTTGTGAATAGCCTTGAAAGCTAACAGCAAAATTTTGTAGTTAATCCTGGGACGAACTGGTAATCACTAAAGATGGATGAGAACTGCGGTGATCGGTGCTAATTTCCTTATGTGTTTGATTATCCTCGCCGCAGCATTTTGAGCTCGTTGTAACATGCCAAGTATGTTATCTGTGAGTCCATATAGAAGTAAACTACTATAGGCGTATTGCCTTTGACTTGATGACAATATGGGTTTGAGTTCAGTTGAGTTGTTATCTTACACGAGGTTGTGATATTTCCCATCATTCTTCTTCTTCATGATTTCATATATAATGATGCGTTTGAGGATATAACTGAGATGTCAAACGTTTGTCTTATTTGTATCTTTGTGGCTTATAAGTGAATGTTTATCTCACGTCGGAAATCAATATCAATATTAGCCTGACCTTCATCAACAGTTATGATTATATGATTAGAGCACTTGCAAAGCATAGTCTATCCTTAAACTAATTCCATTGATTCAGTAAACTTGTCATACCTCAGCTTCTAACGTGTTCATTTACAAATGAATGAGCCATTTTTATATATGTTGAAAAGACGAATTTACTCGGTTCACCATCGACTTTTAGGCTCAACGAATGCCTTCTGATTTCCGAAAAAGGTAATGGGCCTGGGGTGTACAAACACTTTAGCTGTAATACCATTCATAATCCATTACCAGACCCGGCCCTGCAACTGATTTTGTGTAGTAACTTTCAACTAAAGCGATGCATTGGAATGCTAAATGAATTTTAGCTTTTTTAGAAGGCTTGAAACTTCTGAGGTATTTTTCAAAGCTGTAATTCTTGTTGTTTACACGTCTCAATTTTTCGTTACAGGTAACCTTTAAAAAGTTTATGCGCCAGAATATTTCTGAAATTTTAAATGTAAACATACAAAATAGCAAGGAAGGATAGCTTACTTTAGGACATTTCTGATTTCTTCTTCAGAGGTGAACCTTTGCAAGCTCACAATATGTACCTGTCCGTCTCGTAGCATCAAATATTCAGAAACAGATTTGCTATCCAACAGTAGTTTGCCATGAGTTGTGACCTATTTTAGAACAAATGCTCGGATAATAAATCACTGCTTAAACAAAAATAGAATTAAATCATTAAATAATGAATGAATAAAATCATTTAAGGTATCCAAGGAAATGTAATCATATTTGGAAGACAATATCATTTGGATAGTTTTAGTCAATTGAGCTGATATACCTGTATAAGGAGACCCTCATTTAGCCCACGTGGTCCATCTAAATGCATCTTCAAGTAATCTGCCAAACTTATATGCTGCTGTGAAGACTGATATTCCCTCTCAATCATATCAAATTCGTCTTCCTGAAGAGGAGCCATTCTTATTCTTGCAATGGCATCTGGGGTGCAGCAGTGTATTAAGGTTTCTTTCCCATGCTGTAATATTTTCTGCATTGCCTTGGGGAAGAATGTAAGATGTAAATTTTAGTATAATGACGTAAATATATACAGCGAAGGTGATGTAATGTTTAACGTATCACAGACACGGTGTAAAGGTAAAGTACTTCATGCGCTTTTTCGCCTCTTTGGAGCATAATTCAGAACCAGGCTTTCGTCATGTATAAATCAACTTCTATAACTTCAACCAGTCAATATGCTGGTAGGTTGGCTTATCTACATACCTCTCCCTGATCAGATATCCTTTGTCTAGAGAAGGCGTCATGAACGATCTTGGCAATTGTGTCATCATCTATACCAATGAAAACCTCTTCACGTTTGTGTTTACGTGTGTAATCACACATTTCGTTTCTGTGATAGGAAATATGTTTACATATGAATACATTCTTTTTGCTGCTCTCTCATCAAATTTTGACATGTGACCAGTGGTTTAGTCCGGCGAGATTTCATTCTGCATGAAAATGATCAGCATAACTGATCATACCAAAATAAATGATATTGCAGATGTACAGGGTCCTAATATCGACACACAGCTTACAACTTTGTTTAAACTGGCATATCTACAATAGGAATAATGGACATTCTTTATAAAAAGGCAATATGTGAAATGAAAATGATGCTGGTTTCAGAAGATGTTGCTGTTGTGTGTAAATTGACAATTTTCCCCCACATGATTTCTTGGTCTTTGTAATTTCATTAATTTATAATTGTGACTAGTGACATGAAACTGCAAAATGTCTTTCACTGTGCAAACATTCTTTGGTACAGCCATTTTTGAAATAAAAGCACAAGTTACAAAGTCCGTTACAATATGGACATTGTATGTCTTAAGTTCACCTACATTTTGCTATAAATTCTTGAAATTTTCGAAGGGATTAAAACTCACAACGTACGGCACCTAGTCACCTAGCAAAGACATAACAGTCAAAACCGCTCGGCCAAATACCCAACCTTATAAAAAGTGGTTCAATAAGCGAGCTAGGTTGTTTCAACCGTCTGACAGCGACCCCTCCACACGTTGTAGAGTTCATGAAGCACTCGCACTCACATACTTGCCACCACGCAATGCACAAAAACTTTATCAGAGCAATGAATACATCGCTTAATTGGGCTAATGACAGCCTCGAGGACAATTCTATCTATGTAGATATCTTTACAGTTTAGTCGAATTTAATGCAATTAGCTTTGATGTAGACATCATGCAAAAGTCATTTGATATGTAAAGCAATAAAGAAAGTGCTAAACGTCGTTCACTTTTGTCATTCATGTTATCAGTATGTTATGTCCTAAATACAATGTCGATAGTCAGTCCTTCAAGTTCATCTATATATCTGAGGGCAAAAAAGTACCTTTTAGTCATTGATATTTGGCAAATGTGATGCGATGACGCGAATTTCTTTGTTTAGTTATTTTTTTCCTAAAATCATTTTGGTTTCAGACAACTATCAAAATAGTTATTGTGCTTTTTTAATGACTGTATTTTAGTATTGATCATGTTCTCCAAGTGTCTATAAAATGATGATATGTGTCTCATTGAACTAAAACAGCGTATTCTGGATTTTTAGGAGTGGCAAGTATTAACCCTAGGAATCAACATATATTTGCATTTCCTTTACAGGATTGACGGCATTAAGGTAATAAGGAGTTGCCGTGTATACTATACCGGCATATTTCTTGATTATGAGCTGGTAAGCATACACTTGAATTTCATGATAGCTTGCTAGCTTGCTAGATAACACTACTATGATGGACTTGGTGGCAGACTGGAATGTTTTTAAAAAAGACCACGAAATTCGTCTTGATTTTCTACCCTGAGTTGATAATACTGTAGCTCTGAAGGGAACGCCAAGCCCCCTAGCAACGATGGAACTTGGCATAAGCCTGCTTAGCAACAACAGTTAGATACAAGTGGACTATGTTGTTATTTCCGGTGCGAGCTCAGGGTCATAGCTCAGCACAGACTCTAAAAAGAACAGGTTAGTCAGTGCAGACGCAGACATCCGTTTTTTCATTGTTGCCAAGTAGGCTTATGCAAAGTTCCGTCATTGCCAGGGGATCCTGGTGTGCCCGTCAGAGCAACATCAGACTGACTGGGCAACAGTTCAGGTAAGTGAAGCTTAATTTCCCCCGGTAAGTTTGAGATCGCGTATTTTATGGGATGTTATTTTAAAAATAATGTTCTCTAATCAAAATTGACCTTTCCTGCAGCATTTCCTACCTAAGTAATGAACATGTGACCAAAGACATTTGGCATTGCTAACGACAGTGGACTCCATTGTCAGGAGAAAATTGTCAGTTGTGTATGACCTGCTTTGTTAGGTTAGCATTTATGTTTCACGGCGTTATCATGAACATTTGCATTAATTTTCATAACACTTTATGTCGAGGAATTGATATTGTGTATATCGCTTCTGGGGAGGTCATTTGACAGTGCGATAGTGTTTGAAATGCAGGCAACTGAAAAACGGAAGTACGTTAAATTTCCAGACGAAATCCTTCATTAATGAAAACCTTTTACATTATTCTCATTTAATATAACGGTCGTTTAATTCAGCTATTGGTTAGGGAAGCATTCAGTTGACAATCTTTTGTTGCGTTACTGAGGCAAAATAGTTATTATCGTTGCAGCATTTCAAACAAAACAACGGGCAAGCTATCCTTGAGCTCAAGGCTTGGACTTGTGCCTGCTGGCCTCGCTCATGTTCTCGTAGCTTACTGCATGAAAAAAATCGTGGGCAAGTTAAAGCATCTAGCTCTGTACTTGACTTGTGCCCGCAGTACGGCTTCGGCTCGTTATCACTGCCAGGACATGTTGGTACAAACGTTGTACCTCCACTAAGCTTGTGGTTTGATCAGTGCGGTAACAATTATAAGATTGTCTGATTCAGAAGACAACACTGTATAACTGATCAGGCTGAAGACCTGACTGTTCAGTGTTCAGAGATTTAGGCCTGTGCTCAGATTAGTGCAGTATTAAATATAGTCTGTAGGGCAAAGCTGTATACTAAGCAGGCTGAAGTTTATTCGAAGTATAGGAAGTCTATTGGAAATTCAGATGTGCAGTACGTTTGTGAGATAGAGTTCTGTCATAGAAATGAAAGCATGCTGATATAAAGTAGAAAGATTCCACAGAACAGCGGATATGAAAGACGCTTTGGAGATAAAGAATAATCCTTTGTTTAATGGAACATACTTTCTGCTATTGATACCTGTTAATATATCATGGATGCATGTCCATTATAAAATGGGTGAAAAGACAATTTCCACATCGTGCCATCCAATGTAAACTACACGCATTAGAGAGACATAATAATTGACTGAGGGCTTGACGAATAATTAAGTACTTTTAAGGCGTACGTTTAATCAATATAAAAATTTGCTAGTTTTTAATGTGCGTGTATATTAATAAATGCTGTGATTGTTTTCTTTCAGGTCAACACTACATATACTTGATATATCATAACAGTAATGATTTATTATCATGAAAGGCATTTACCATTATTGGTCAAAAGCATCGTGTACATTAGGCAAAAGGATGCTAAAAGAGAGAGTAGTCACCTAATATCTTCAGGTAGCTTGACTTCCACAAATGAATGAGTCCACTCAGTTAGTTTTCGAACACAATCTTTCATTTCCGGTGTCAGAATATGATCAAATGTTAAGAAATGCTTCTCGAGACGATTGATGAGTGGTATTGGATACTTCTCAATAACAGTATTTCTTTCAGCAACAATGATAAGCCTTGGTAAATACAAGAATAAATGAAATGATGAGGCAGGTTTTTATCATTCAATCCGAAAATATAACTCTTTAGAATTCTGTGAAACAAGATGAGAATGAGATCTGACCTTACCTGAAATTCGTATCGACGAGAGCATTGCAGCGATGCGTTCCCAGGCCTAAGTTGACATACTGACGCTCACCGTATTTAAAATAATACTGTAAAGGGAGCGAGTTATATTATCTAGACATTATATCATATACCAATTAAAGTGAAATTTTATCATTTCAGATACAGAGAAAATAACAATTTAAAATTGTTTCAATCCTTCGGGGATAAAAACAAGGAAAAAAATTCTTGTAAAGCACAAGCATACCTGATTCATTGTATCATACAGTGATTCATACAAATTTTCAGCATTCATCAAAACAACCGTCTGTCCTGTCTCCATGGAAATCTTGATGCGTCTAATGTTGCGACAGACCTAAAAATTATTTACAATAATAAAATGGTTTTGGGAGTTAACCCGTATATTAAAAAAGCTTTTGTAGGTATTTGTATTGAGCGAAAGTATCGAAGCACAAAAAAGATCACTCGCATATTAAAATCATCAAATAGTATCCATAAATTTGTGACACACTGGTCTCAATGTACAAACTGACATGCATGAGTATGTCACTGTATATTTCCCTTGAGTTAACACTGTATTAGATCTGTTCAGGCATGTCCAGTCTAGCAATAGTTGCAATCGATATATGTACATTGGATTGTGCCATTTATTCGACTTTGAACAAAATCAGTCAATACATGTCTCAGAGCTTTAGACATTAAAATGTAGCAAGATTACCACTTGAATGCTATATTCCCTTGACATTAAAATTATATAAAATTGCGGCTTGTGGCCATATTAAACAGTATTGCCTGGACAAATTGACAACATTATGTGTGACACAGGGTGGTGATCTTGTACCTACATGTACTTTAAAATCTATTTGTTGAGGCATCTTTGAGAAAAACGTATACGTACGGACGCTTGGAACGCATGTGACTTACTCTAACATGCTTATCTACCGTATAGATGCATAATTTTCTGTTTTTATTTAACAAATACTCTTTGATTATTTCAAATGTATGTTTGAGAAACCCTAAACCTTAAAACAATAACAAACTCCATTTTTGCTAAAGACTTGAAAGACATTGTGTGTTGTCAGCTTTATCTCAGGGAGTTATGTGAAATTTGTTTTTAATGCACATACCACATAACGTAATGCACCATTTTAATTGTCAAAATAATTTGAATTTAAGTGTTTGCAGAAGAGTAACAACATACGGATGTCTTCAGAGTTTCTCATTAGATATACAATTATTTTCAGAGCATCTGAGCCTATTGCTTAGTGAACGTTAGCTACAGGGTTTGATAGCATCTTCACCATGATTCCAATCGATGTAGCATTAAATTGCATATATACTGTGCACAATATTCAGTGTAATATACAATCTAGAAAAAAATAGTAGTCTATATCAACAGTGAGCATCGCATTCATTCAGGCTATGGTGACAAGCAGAACTGAGGGGAAAGTCTGATATTACAACATGAAAACGTTTTACAACCACTCTAATGGAATATGCTTAGAAGGTTGAAGCTGTCGGAGATATATTGTTAAGGAAAACATTTGGCGAAAATACCATCCAAGGTGAATGTTACGAAATGGGCAAACACTTTTCATAATTTGTAGCTCTTCTGAAAATCATATAAAGTCTAGTGATTGAAACACAGAACCAGATATGAACTGAATATGCTCACGTATTTTACAACAGGTTCATTAATAGTAGTACGCTTCACGGAACAATAAGATATATGTTATCACTATATGTAGCAGGTTTCTTTTAACTTCGCACAGTACTCTCAGAGTTTAATTGCTAATTACAAAACTTTATTTAATATGCAAATGAGCTTTTAATTAACTTGACACTTCTCAATGCTTCATGGGACAATCAGATATCTATCAGATCAACATTTGTAGCACGTTTTATTTAATTTAATGCTGTAATTTTAGAGTTATGTCACTAATTACAAAGTTCATTAAATATGCAAGTAAACCCTAAATTAACTTGACACTGTTCAATGATTCATAGCACAATAAAATATTTATCAAATCAATATCTGTAGCACGTTTCACAAAATTTGGTGCCGTAATTTCAGAGTTATATACCTAATTTTAAAATTATTAAAGTTTATTAAATATGCAAATGAACCCTTAATTAACTTTACATTACTAAATGCTTTACAACACAGTTAGATATCTGTCGGATCAGTATATGCAGCAGTTTTCATCACATTTGATGCAGTTATTTCGGAGTTATATGACTAATTATAAAACTTCATGAAATATGCAAATGAGCTAATTATTAACTTGACACTGCTCACTGCTTCTCAGTACAATTGGATATTTATCTGATCCACATCTGTAGCAAGTTTCATCAAATTTAATGCTGTAATTTTGGAGTAATATCACTAATTACAAAGTTCATTAAATATGCAAATGAACCCTTATAGTCCAGTCAATTTAGGGTTTAACCTAGGACTAATTGCAACACAAATTATTTCTTCACCATGACCTTCAGAAAGCTCTCACTAATGACATACTAAAAGTATAGGAAAATCTAAGGGGTGCAAATTGGTTAAATTTGCATATATTCAAATTAGCTATATATTGCCTGTAAAATGACTGCTATACTCACATTTTGGGCATGTAAACTGAATTCAAGTGACTTTTTTCATTGCAACACAATTTAGTAAGGTTCAACAAGTTATTTTCTAAATGTCCCTAACAATAAATACCATGCAAATTACCTAATTTGCATATATTCGTAGTTTTTCCATTATTTCAGACAAAATTAATGTTTAAGCTCATATATAAACAAATTTTTTCTAGATTAAATTGTTAAGGTTTTGCAAGAATTATCAATTCCATACCAAAAAAATATGAGGTTGACCTAATTTGCATGCAAATTATTTTAATACAAAAGCCTAATTTGCATAATTGAATACAATATGACTACAATAGCTTCCATTCACATTTTCTGGTCTTTCAAAACTGCAATGAATAAAGAGGAGTTTCAGAGCATTACTGTTTAAATGAAGGGAATCAGAATACTTTCTTTGGATATTCTTCTTTCTTTTACGACCTTAAGGTTATTCATGAAAAATCATTGGACGTGTTCAATTTTTTTTTACATCCATTGTCAATAGTTCAGTCATTTTCTCCTACAACATGTTCGATTGCAGTAAAATTTTTGAAGGAATTTGTTATGCTTTTGGTCACTATTTTCAATGACGATGGAAATATTTAGTTACTAATAAATTGTTCACCACACTTAAAAGTTGTGCCTGTGAATCATCTTTCTCATTATTGAACTATTGATTAGTATAAATACGAACATCATTTGAATCACCATAATGGTGATTGTGATGACAATTGTTATGATGGATATTATCATATCATAAATTTCTTCCTCTTTCTCCCTGTTCACATGTTCCTGTAGGTTTGTTCATTTGTTTACAGCCTGAATCCTTTCGTTGAGAACAGAAAGTCTAGATCTTGTTTTCTGCCGGGGTTATTGAGGCTGCTGCAGTTCATTGTAGAACCCATAAAATGGGGGAAGGCCAACTCAATCAAAAGATTTGAAGCAAGGGATGAAATAATTATACCGCATATGATATCAGATCTTAGATGTGCAAGTATCACTCATTGAGCTGTTTATGATAATTTGCTGTCAAAAATTTGATATCTTAATTGATAAACTCGTTAACGGCAGCTTCTGTGATGCAAATCCCTTCACATTTTGGTTTTCTTGTTTCACGGTTATAAAAATTAGAATAAGCAGCTAGACCATGTAAAATTATGACTTATGATATATGACTTTATATCAATTTTCAATTGTTGTCTTCAAGAAATTTAAAAAAAATTGAGAAATGCAGTGTCTTTTGATTATCGTAATATCTTTCAGCTGTTTAAGGAACAGCTTTGCTCATTACATATTTCATAATTGGCAGTATAGTATAATAATTGTACCTCTATATCATCATGATCATTATAATTGTATTTCTTTATTATCATAAATTTATGTACGTGGCATTAACAGGCAAGTTGCACACAGTCAAAAGAATATCTGATTTACCAATGACCACATAACCTGGTCTTTAATTACATTTTACCAACATTTTAAGTAATACCGGTAAGGGTGAACATAGAAGAAACCTCAGCCTTCCTTAGTACAAAGAGTTTGATATTTGGCCTAGCATTTTGGTATGTATTAAGATAATCAAAATCCGCCAGAAAGTTCCACATATTATTGAAACTAACTATACGAATCAATCATTGTTTAGTTTCACAGGGCTGTTCATTTTGTATGCCATATTAGTATATAGTGATTACAATGAGTTAAAATACACAGAAAATAAATAATCATGTCAATTTTTGTAATGAGCAACATGTTCATTCAAGTTGCATAATGATCATCTTTGAAATTCGATAGGAAGTACTTAAAGTAATAAATAACTTAAACAGGTAGTGTCTCTTAATATAACTTCTTGATTTACTGATAATATAATTAATTAAAATAAGTTGACGTCAATTTGAAAAATTCAAGAAAATTATTTTAATGATCATCATATAGGATTTATGCATGAGGAATCGTTCAAAAATAGGTAAAAATATTTAGCAATGTTAGTAAAAAATTCCAATCTCTCTTTACGATATTGTATAACATTTCAAGTTTCAAGTATTACATGCAGAAGAATGTAGGCATTTCCTATAAAATCTTTTACAATTGGCCCTGTAGCACAATGTAGATTGTATTAAACTTTCAATATATCTTTCCTTGGACTTTTTAAATATTTAAGGTCACTAATTCATGTTCCAATAGAAAAAAGGACATGACATGGTTGACTTAATGGGCTAACTCAAATAAGAACTTTTTTATTGCTGTAAGATATATTTGAAAACATTGCCTAAACTAAAAACACACAAGTGATCTTACATCGCGATTACAATGTCAGTATCTCTTGAATCACTTTCGTAAATAGATTATCAGCACCAGATTTGTATAGCATCTATGACCCATTTACCATTTGGGTAAATTAGCTGTGTTATACACAACTTCATTAAACTTGGGGTATGTAATTTCGATGACCCTACTAAAAGTTACAATGAAGAAATAGTTTTAATGATCTTGCTTGTTTTTTAACATTATACATAGTCATTCATAGGTCAAAGAAACGGAAAAGTAAAGTGGTAGGAGGGGCACATTGCAGTTATGTAAAATGAGGAATCTTAAATAATATGATGCATTGCCTCTTTGTTGTGTTTCTGTTTTTCCTTCCCTTTGTCTCCTGTTTTTGTAATTTCTCTGTTTTGTACGTTTTTCTTGTGTCTTGTTTATTTGCAATAAAAAAATTTGAAAAAAAGTGGTAGGAGGGGCACATTGCAGTTATGTAAAATGAGGAATCTTAAATAATATGATGCATTGCCTACACATAGCAAAATACATTGAGTCATCAAATTGCTTGAATAAAATGTCATTTTGCTCAAAATATTTTTAAGAAATCTATTAATAGAAACGATTTTGTTCTCATTACTGAGTGTTAAATTTATTCAGATTATGCACTCTCTCACCTCTTTCTCTTAGAGTTTACTAGTCATTTTGTTTGTCGTTCTGGGACCCTCCCGAAATACACAGTGGAAATATACGGTAAACTACTTTTTGTGTAGATTAAATTTAATTTCTGAAGTGAAATCCAGTGAAAAGTGAAACTCAGTGGCAGCCATACTTGATTTATGCAAATTAGGAATATTTCTTGGGCGATAAAATTTATTCAAAAATATTGCCTGGACAAAAAATAAGATAAATGCATACATTACTTGAACATAATGTCGCGTTTTTTCTCAATTCAATATTCATATTTCTTCTATCAGTGAATATATTGCACCCATTATCCGTTTATATCTATACAAATTAAGTACTGTTATACCTCTTAAATTGTATTGGACTTTTAGTGTGTTATTCTCGGACCGCTCTAAACTACACATAAAAATAATTGTATTGCTGTCAGAAGTAGCTTAAAATAGTTATTAATTAGGGATATACAAAGAAAAGCTAAGTGTTGTGGCGGCCATATTGGATTTTTGCAAATGAGGAATATTTCTATGGCGACAAAATATTTGCATCAACATTGAATAAACCAAAAACAAGGCAAATAAGCCAAAAACCTGCATATATCATGTCTAGCCAAATATTTAAGTAGAAACATTCTATCAGCACCTAGTTTGTAACCATAATCTTTTTACATTTATGCAAATTAGGCATTGTTTACATTTCTAGATTGTACTAGGCTTTTAGTATACCATTGTAGGACCGCTTTGAAATACACAGTGAATTAATTATTCTATAGCTGTCAAAAGTAGCTTAAAATAGTTATTAATTAGAGAAAAACAAAGCAAAGTGAAGTGTTGTGGTGGCCATATTGGATTTATGCAAATGAGGAATATTTCTATGGCGACAAAATATTTCTATCAACATTGCCTAGATAACAAACGAGGCAAATAAGCCAAAAACCTGCATAACATATCATGTTTAGCCAAATATTTAAGTAGAAACATTCTATCAGCACCTAGTTTGTAACCATAATCTTTTTACATTTATGCAAATTAGGCATTGTTTACAATTCTAGATTGTACTAGGCTCTCAGTATGTTATTCTTGGACTTCTCTAAAATACAAATTGAAAACATTTTTTCTATTGCTATCAATAGTAGCTTAAAAATAGTTATTAATTAGATAAAAACGAAGAAAAGTGAAGTGTTGTGGCGGCCATATTGGAATTATGCAAATGAGGAATATTTCTATGGCGACAAAATATTTTCATCAACATTGTCTAGACCAAAAATGAGGCGAATAAGCCAAAAAACCTGTATCAAAATCATGTTTAGCCACATATTTTCAGTAAAAACCATCTATCAGCGACAATTTTATACCCATGACCCCCCTTTACATTTATGCAAATTAGGCACTGTTGCACCCCTTAGATTTTATTATACTTTTAGCATGTTATTTCTAGGACCTTTTCAAAATGCATGGTGAAGAAATAATTTCTGTTGCAATTAGTCCTAGGTTGACCCCTTTTTTGGCTTAGATTGACTGGACTATTAATTAACTTCACACAACTAAATGCTTTACCCCACAATGAGATATCTGTCGGCTCAGTATCTGCAGCAGCTTTCAACTATGTGCTCTACCCCACAATGAGATATCTGTCGGCTCAGTATCTGCAGCAGCTTTCATCACATTTGGTGCAGTTATTTTGGAGTCATACCACTAATTACAAAACTTCATAAAATATGTAAATGACCTATTTGTTAACTTGGCACTGCCAAATGCTTCTCAGTACAATTAGATATTTATCAAAACAATATTTGTACCCAATTTCACTGACTTGGGTGCCGTAATTTCAGAGTTATATACCTAATTACAAAGTTCATTAAATATGCAAATGAACCCTTAATTAATTTCACACTACTAAATGCTTGACACTACAGTTATATATTAGTCGGATCAGTATCTACAGCAGATTTCATCACATTTGGTGAAGTTATATCGGAGTTATATGACTAATTACAAAACTTAATAAAATATGCAAATGAGCTATTTATTAACTTCACACTACCCAATGCTTCTAAATATAATTAGATATATATCAGATCGATATTTGTTTCAAGTATCATCAAGTTTGGTGCAGGAATTTCAGAGTTATCTCACTAATAACAAAAGTTCATTTAATATGCAAATGAGAAGATAATTGACATGACACTCACAGTATCATCATAATGTTTTGAGATCGTCATCTTTGAAAAGTTTCATGAAATTTTGTGCAGTATTTCTCGATATTTGTCTACACTGTCATTACCGTCTCCATAGGGAAACCATTGTACGGAAAAAAATGATATTGCATAACTTCATTAATATGCAAGCCACACTATCCAAAATCTAATCAGTTCTTGCAAGTAGCATATGGTACCTCTGTACCAAATCTGACTTGAATCCGTTCAGGCATTTTTGAGTTATCGTGTAAACAGACAGACAGACAGACAGACAGACAGACAGACAGACAGACAGACACACACACTCACGGACAGACAGACAGACATCGCTATGACATAAGCCCACGTGTTTACATACGTGAGCTAAAAACGCTATGCATACAATAGATTTTCGATCGGACTGGAACTCATAACGTACGGCACCCATACCCTGTCACCTAGCGAAGACATCACAGTCAAATCTGACCTGCCAATCCCTACTCTAAAGTTCAATAACCGACCTAAGTTGTTTCCATTTTCTGACTGCGACTCCTCTGTCGAGTTGAGGAAGAAATCATACTCACATACTCGCCATCACACATACTGATTCTACTTATTCTTTACCCGATGGCCAACCCTACAGATGAATGGACTTACTCTTACTCTTACTCTTTTGAGGGCATGCTGCGTAACTGAGGTTAGGTGCAGCGGGTCGCCTGCTTTATCGTACATATAAAGGACCCCTAAGTATACTATACTTAGGGGTCCTTTATATGTACGATAATATACTTAGGGGTCCTTTATATGTACAATAAAGCAGGCGACCCGCTGCACCTAACCTCAGTTACGCAGCTTGCCCTCAAAAGAGTACGTCCATTATAATTTTTCCTCACCAAAATGAAATAAACTAAAATGTCAAGCATGGGGAGGAGAGTGGGGGTATAGAGTTGTGTAAAATGGTAAGTATTATTTACAGAAACTAAAATCCTGGGGGGTTTTCATTTCGATCACATAATACAAAATAATTTAGTAAAACATAGCCTCGAGTCCAACGATCCAAAGGAGGCGGGAATTTGACACGAATAGCTTCACGTGAGCTGTTATATCTGTCATAAAATTCCATAAACAATTGTGTGATAGCACTACTAATCTACAAATTTAAGGATCTCATTCTATATCAGGCAGATATTTTATAGGTTGAGATTTTTATGTAATGACTGACAGTCTCCACCTCAGGTTTTCTCTATTGTTTATAAAACATGCTGTTATTTGCAAATTGCATGTTTTACTAAATTATCATTTTAAAACAGATTGTTTCCAAGTTGATCTTATTTATTCGAAATATTATCAGTGATCTGCATCCTCTTACGACATTAACTGAATTGAACGGAAGAGGTGCACTGAAAAGTGGCAAGATGTACAATACAGTAGTTGTTATTTTGCAATCATGCATGCAATATACATGCATATTCAATATACGATATATATACTCAGACTCTCGAATGAAGCATAGTAAGCTTTGCAACATTGAATAATCTCGACATGTTTTAGATGAAGAGGGCCCTTTTAACTTCGTAGCAAAGAGGCTTGGGTAAAACTATTATAAAACACAACATTGTGGCGTTAAATAAAACTAATTTAATGCGACATTTCCGAAAGAGAGGACAATGCCCTATGCTTTTGCCTCACAGTTTTTATCAGCAAACAAAATGTGATACTCATGTTGCACATTAGTGACAGTTTTAGGCATTGCTACGATCTGAAGCAGGCTTACAGTCAGTAGATGGTCGTTCACATGTGGAGAGCACCGACTAGTTCAAACCATTAAAATAGTATTGTGTATGCAATGGTTGTACATGAAAAGGAAACATAGTTAATAATATTACTTGAGTGTATTCTTCGTCTCTCTTAAATGGACTGCCGTAGATGACTAGTGTGTTTTCTTGATTGATTAATGACTCTGTGTCAGCTTTCAAATGCCATATCACATCGTATCCAGCACTATTTTTCGTCATGAGAAGTAGGTATCTGGTTTCGCTATGATGGCATAAAAAGAAGAATGACAAACGAAAACCATGAATAGAACATCAATCACATGCTTTTACTTAGGCTGTCTTCCGGTGTTTTGAAAGACGTTCATGGTGTAAAGAGAAAACATTGGGACTGAAATATTCATCTTTTGCATACACCCAGTCGGTATAAGTGTATATATTTCTGCAAAAGGAGGATTTATATATGTTTGACCAACCATTTGGTTTTCGAATAACAATCGATACTTCGATACTTGACTTTTAAACGGATATGGCTCTTTTTCAATTCATTTCGTCAATTTTTTTCCATGTTTCATGCACTGGATGGGTACAATACCTTTAATGGCAACAAAGGTTCAAACGAGTTTAAATTATTGACTTACCCTACGGAAGGTGTACTCTGTAAATTAGCACAAACAAGGTTATAGTTTGAGTCAACAGCCAACTTTGGATTATCTTGCGAATCCTATGATATAAGTCATTAACAGTAGTACATAAATTAAGGTGGTATACAGTATGCTACAATGTATTTGTAACAAACAAAAGTTTATCAGTGCCTGTTTGAGGGCGCGCTCTTTGAACAGCCTCGCTCTGAGAGAGAGTGGAAAATTCCCGAAGCTGTGTTCTTTTGTTGTGTTGAGTTTAGGCCGCGGCTTCTTCTGTTTTGTCGATGGAATATACTTTACTGTAAGCTGCATCCTGGCAATAAAGACTTTAAACTGAACTTGGATGTGTTATATTGGTGGCAGTGGTGAGCAGCAACGAACATAATAGCCAGGTATGTCACAGAGTGCGCATAGGCAACAATGAATTGTATCACACCATGTTTGTTATTCGTGATATGATCAACCCAGTTATACTTGGTTGAGACTTCTTTAGGCAGCATGCTGGTAATGTAGACAGTGCACATGGCATGTTGTGGATCTATGGCGAGTCAACTCCATTTTTGCATAAAAGCCAGTTAATACCGGATGTATGTGCGGCTATAGCAAATGAAATTGTCACCATACTAGCACGTACTAAAATGTCAGAGTCAATGCGACTGCAAACAGCAACAGTTGGGGAGCCACTACCACATGGTTATATGGGAATTGTAGATCCAGCTGATGCTTTTCAAGATAGCAGGGGTCTAGGTGTAGCTCGAACTGCTTCCTGTGCTACTAATGGTACTGCATTTGTACAAGTGATAAACATGACAGAGCAGCCAATAGATCTTTTTCAAGATACACCATTGGGAACTTTTGTTGCTGCAACGTCTGGAGAGGAAAATTGTACAGTATCTCGTATACATACTTATGAACTGTGTGACACAGGGCCAGTTACTGTTGTGTCACACATAGACACTACAAACAATGTAAGAAAGGAGACAGAGTCTATGCCAGAAATTTCGCTTGATGGGACTGCAATTTGAGAACCTCAAAGGATTGAAGCTAAGACGTTGTTGAATAGATATAGTCACATTTTTAGTAAATATCCTGGTGACCGTGGACGTACACATCTGGTTCAACACCGTGTGCCGATGGGAGATGCTGTTCCCATAAAGCAGCGACCAAGACGTGTACCGGTACATTTGCAGGCTGAAATACAACATCAGGTGAAAGACATGCTACAGAATGATGTCATTGAGGAGAGCAGTTCTTCGTGGGCATCTCCAGTAGTATTGGAAAGAAAGAAAATTGGCGCTATTCGGTAGTGTGGACTATCGGAAACTTAACTCAGTGACTGTCAGAGATGCGCACCCACTTCCTTGGTTTGATGATACTCTGGATGCTCTATCGGGATCAACTTTGTTCTAAACAATCGATTTAGCATCTGGATACTGGCAAGTTGAGGTTCACCCTGATGACAGAGACAAAACAGCCTTCACGACTGGAGTTGGACTATACAATTTGAAAGTGATGCCTTTCGGCTTGACAAATGCACCGCCAACTTTCCAAAGATTGATGGAACTAGTATTGGCAGGGGTAGACTGGCGTACATGTTTAGTGTACCTGGATGATGTGATCATTTTTAGCAGACATTTTCAAGAGCATATGCAAAGTTTGGAAGACGTGCTTAAACGTATGGAGGCAGCAGGTCTGAAGTTACAACCAGCAAAATGTACATTCTTCCGAGACACTGTTATCTTCCTGGGACATAAGGTATCGAAGGAAGGAGTGTCACCAGATCCTGGAATTACCGAGCGAATACAGTCATATCCTACTCCATCATGTACAGCAGATGTTCGCCGATTTATGGGGTTAGCATCGTATTACAGAAAGTTTGTCAAGGACTTTGCATTAATTGCAACACCATTAAATCATTTGTGTGAGAAAGAAGTAAATTTTCAATGGTCAGATGAGTGTGGAAATGCTTTTCATATCTTAAAGACTGCTTTAAACCTTTCCACCATCCCGTCTGGAGAGAGATGGGCAATCGAATTGAGCATGTATGATTTTGTCGTAAGACACAGAGCTGGAAAATCACACTCCAATGCTGACGCTATGTCGAGATTAAAACCACAGTGTGAGGCAGAAGAAGTTTTCCCGAGACAAGAGGAAGATCATGAACAGGAAATCGGCTGGTGTATTCCGAGACCTGTATCAGTAAAACCAGTTCAGAAACAAACTTCCAGCGTTTACCAAATTCAGAGTTCACATCCCTCTACCGGTATGTCACACGGTACAACCTTAGTGAATGACAGTGATTTAACTCAACTGAGAAAGGAGCAACAGGAAGATGAAGTGTTGCAGACAGTGTTCACTTGGTTACAGATTGGCAAGAAACCAAACAGACAAACTCTAAAAGGGAGAGACTGGCAGTTGAGAGTTCTGTGGCGCAACTTTGACAAACTGAGAATTCGGCATGGTATAATGTACAGACAATGGATTTCATTGTCTTCCAGTCCAGTGAATCTAATACTGTTACCCAGTAAAATGATCAGGAGTGTGTTCGCGAGGGTGTTGTGTCTGGCCATATGGGAGTAAGAAAAACATTGGCTCGGTGTAGACAGAGATTTTATTGGCCAGGGATGAACCAAGACATTCAAGAGTGGATTCAGTGTTACCAAATCTGTCAACATAGAAAATCGCCAACACCAAAGGCAAGGACACCCATGCAGAGTATATCAGTGACACGACCCTTTGAGATGATAGCAGCTGACCTCAATGAGCTTCCACAATCTAAGAAAGGAAATAGATATGCATTGGTGATCATGGACTATAATATGTAAATATCTATGCACTCCCAAACCAGACAGCTGTTACCGTGGCCAGGAAGATCTTTGAGGAATATATTACGGAGCATGGAGTATTTGAAAGATTTCATTCTGATCAAGGACGCAATTTTGAAGCGCAAGTAATGAAGGAACTGTGTCAACTGCTTCAAGTTACCAAATCACATACTATGGCTTACCGGACGGAATGGTTGAAAGGATTAATAGGACGGCAGAGGAGATGTTGGCCAAATGTGTAGCACAGTATGGGGATGAGTGGGATGACCATTTGTCCAAAATTGCATTGGCATATAATACTAGTGTGCATGAGAGCACTGGGCAAACTCCGTATTTCCTTACTCATAGGAGAGAAGCTCGTCTACCCATAGACATAGTATATGGTAGTACACCTGATCCACCTACAATGCCAAATACTTATGCCAAACGTGTGGTTGACAAGTTGAGAACTGCCTTCAAACACACCGCTGAAACACTTGGTCAATCTCAACGAAGGCAGAAGACTGGATATGACAGGTGGGCAAATCATCACCCATATAGTGAGGGTGACAAAGTTTGGCTGCACGATCCTAGGGCAAGATGTGGCAGAGTTCAGAAACTAGGACTACCGTGGGTTGGTCCATTTACAGTCAAGAAACGCATTCCAGGCCCAGATGGAAACCCAGGTGTCATATATCGTGTGCAAGAAGACGGTCCAAGGAGGAGAAGGCTGGCAGTCCATCATAATCGCTTAAAGCCTTGTAAAATGGGATGTAATAGTGATGTACAGATGATGTGCCATCAAGAGAGGTAGACGAGTAAACCAGAAAATAACTATCGTAATGTGCCGGCTGAGAAAGTTGCAGAAGAAATGTCCTACTTGCCAAATAGGGGATTTGTAATTATTCCAGGCGGACAGCAAGAATGTCAAGAGGAAAACCAGGAAGTCGAGACACCAGGAGTGAGTGACAATGACCATCAGGAAAATCATGTAGAGATTGAAGAGGAGGAAAATGACCAGCCCTTATTGCGCCCCCAAGTTACTCGATCTGGTAGAATCACAAGAGTACCTGCCAGATACACAGAGTAGAAGAGGAATGTGTTATATGTTGCAGATATGTGGAAAAGAAGAGGAATGTGGTTTATGTTGCAGATATGTGGAAAAGAAGAGGAATGTGGTTTATGTTGCAGATATGTGGAAAAAAGCAAGAGGAATGTGTTGTTTGCAGATGCAATGAACAGGAGAGGAATAGGTGCCAGTGTCTTGTGATAGCAGTAGAATTGTGAAATAATTACTGCAGTGCAAATATGATGATGTGTTTGATAACTGATACACTTGGTACAATGTTTGTAATTTTTGGGACATGACTTAAGAATATTGATCTTATTTTTGAAAAGATATTTTGAAAAAAAAAGAGAGAAAAAAAATCTATTTAGGAAAAGTATTTATTTCTGCATTTCAATTCAGTTTGATGACTTTGCTTTGTGGTGTGTCCAGGAGGACACTCCTTCATTGGGGAAAGTGATGTCACAAACAAAAGTTTATCAGTGCCTGTTTGAGGGCGCTCTTTGAACAGCCTCGATCTGAGAGAGAGTGGAAAATTCCTGAAGCTGTGTTCTTTTGTTGTGTTGAGTTTAGGCCGCGGCTTCTTTTGTTTTGTCGATGGAATATACTTTACTGTGAGCTGTATCCTGGCAATAAAGACTTTAAACTGAACTTGGATGTGTTATATATTAATAGAAACATTAGACAGGTTTGGCTACATGTTTTACGTAAACGTTAACGCGTAATGTCACTAATTTCTGCAATGAAGTCATCGACTTGTGCGTACGTCCTCCATGTACACGGAGCTGGCGTCGCGTATTTACGTGGAGACAGCTGTTTTCACGTAATTTGTAAACGTGTAAATTTATTCTCATCTTTAGGTATCAAAACATGATATAAACTGTGAATCATTTATGCACGTTGTTAGTTGGATATATGATAGTGACATACTCAAAGATATTCAGGTATTTTCGTTATTTTTATGTGAAATTTCTTCGTCGATTTGTGGCAAACCGGATAACCATGTGATGGGGAAACAGACTACTGGGACCCAAGCCGAGCCGAATCATTTCTTGCGCGTGCCACACGAACGGGTCAACACGTAGCCAAACGGATTTTAGTGCGTGAACGTGTACGCCAACGCCAACGTGGATTCTACGCGTTTACATTCACGTACCTGTCTTTTATATTCATCTATTTGGCATATTGTCGTATTTTGAAAATTGACTTTTAAAATTCATATTCAGGCATTCGTGACTGCACCAAACCAAGAAGCTTACCTCATTTCCAGAAACAGTACGACAACGTTTTTTGCATCTTGTTTCAAAGAAACTGATAGCGTCTATGGTTTTATGCCCATCAAAGTTTCGACGTACATACTCTTTCAGTTCCTCCCATGTTGGCTTCTGTTTAGACTTTTTACAGGCTGCGGATAACATTTTTATCAGCCTATGCATTGAAAATGCAATAGAAATAAGATTGTTAGCATTTTTTGAAATAACAGTCGGCATGATTTATGAACTTTCCTACGAAATATTTGTATTTTGCAACCTTCCAGAATATTGTCTACTGTAAACCAAAAAAGCGTCAATTTTACTGCGCTTCAATTTAAATGTCACTATCCCAGAGCTGTCAGACATAAATGTCTGATATTAAGAGATGTTTTACAGACAGATCGAAATTCAAGCAATAAATTGATTATGAAATGTTATAATCATCAAATATAATTTGAATCCAATAACTTTAAGACGCCTTCGGGTGATATTTGAAAGATTGGATAAAGGTGACTGCGCCAAAATTGAAATTACGGTCCAGACAATTTACATATACCAATTTGACTACTATATTATTGAAATTAGAATGACTCGTCTTTAGAAACCAACGAACCAAATTTGAATTTTATCGACTGACTGAGTTCATTAAAACGATATTTAGAGGTTATTTAAGCAAAAAAGCACACCCAGCGACTTTATACCACGAGATTTTGGCCAGTTTACGACATGTATGCACGAGCAATAGCGAGTGCATATATGAAGTGAACTGGTCAAAAATGAGTGGTATACCATCACTGGGTGTGATTTCTTGCTATTATATCATAACAGTATAAGGCATGGAACGACAAAAAATGCTATTGCTGAGAGTTCACGCATGTGCCAGCCTTGGTATATCGCGAATACAACACGGTTCTTCTCGCGTCTCAACCAATCAGATCGCTGTATTTGCACCATCAATATACCGGTATGATACAATATCCTATATCAACCATTGCTATGTCGTATCAGCATGAGTTTCATTCTTGCTGCGTCATACAGGAACAAAGTCGTGTGTCAAAAATGATACTCATGCTGATACGATGAACGGACTTGGCAATATTGGGTAGTATTCCCGTATATTGATGGCGCAAATACAGCGATCTGATTGGTCGAGACGTGAAAATAACCATGCTTTATCATTTACCCATGCTCATATGATTCCATCCTCTTGACGATTACTGTTAAATATTCGCTGTAATATTTTACGGTTAATATCGAGATAGGAATGATAAACGTCATCAGTTTTGGAGTGTTCCCGAACTACATTTGCAATTAATTTTAAATAAAGTAACAAAATTAAACAAACAAGATGGCTACCTCTCTCCGCCTACGATGCGATCTTGCCTTTATAAAAGTTTGAGCGGCTTTGAGGAACAAATATTTCGGGTAACTTAATACGGTAATTATAATATGTTGAATCTCGAAACGTTATCCTACGATTATTCCATTAAAGTTCTCGTAATGTTTTAGACAAGCTCTAGTAAACATTCAACCTTTTGCAAGGCACCGTCAATCTCCGAACAGGTAGTGAGCGAGTGGCGTGAAAGCAATGTCGCGCGCGTTACACCTGTTGACATGGTAACTTTCAGTGTACACAAACATAACGGCCAACTCTCCGAGACGATGGAGCGACAGAAATCAGAAGAGATTTTCAGCAGAGGACAGTTTTTGATCTGTTAGGATTGTAATAATACATTGCACCTAAACAGGTTTTCCCTTACGACTATTTTTGAATCCCGATATCTTTCCTCTTGGTGTTTATTGAGATAAGCTTATGAGATTTGTGTCGCGTGGTGTTGACGTTTTCGTAAAATTTATGAATGAAGCCTGTTTGCATATTTTTTTCGATATTAATGCGCAAGGCAGAATAAAAGTAAAACCTAAAAATTTAAATTCTTCCTATTATTTGTAAAGTTTTGGGCATGGTATGGCCAATATCGCCTGTTCCTGTGTCGCATCACCATTTGTATCATCGGTGATGCGTCAGATAAAAGACGAATAACCTCTAAACATAAGCGATATAGCACAGTTTGCATACGCGCAAGCTCTCGGCAAGACATTTTTGACGTTCAATGCCAGAATTACAATATACTTTTATGATATTATAGCAAAAAACAACATCCAGCGACGGTATACTACTCGATTTTGACTGGTCCACTTCCTATGTACACTCGCTATAATTCGTGCATAGATGTGCACTTGTCAAAGTCCCATGGTATACCGTCGCTGGGTGTTGTTTATTGCTTATACTATATATAAAATATTTATCATATACGCATGTCCAGAATTTGAAAAATGACCAGAATACCTTATTCGCCAATGCGCTAAATATGTAAACATTTAGGCAAACAGGCATGGTTTTCGCAGAAGTCAACAGCACGCGGGACAAATCCTGCATATCTCATTGTAAACTATAAGGAAAGATACCTAGACTCAAAATAGTAGTACGGGAAGAAATTTTTATGGGGCAATAAACTATTACAATCATTACCGATCAAAAGTGTTTACTGCTTTATATCTCTCCGGATTTCGATCTTGCTACATCGTTGTACGGAGTAGAGAGAGGTGGCCACTTTGTTTACACTGAGTTGCAATGTCAACAGGTGTCATGCGTGCGACATTACTTTCACACCACGCGCTCACTATGTGTTCTGAGACGGCCATGCACGTGATTAACGAATGGTAGGATGGTTCCTGGGCTTATCTAAAAGTTACAGGAATTTAAATGGAATAACAACAGGATAACTTCCCCAAATTTAGCATATTATTCTCGTATTTAGCAGTTCGCGAACACTCCAAAACTGATGAATTTTTTGTGCATATCTTCACGATATTTAGCAATATGGGCATGGGTATATGATAGCAGGCACTTAAAAGCTATATTTAGAGCACATTGTTTGAAAACATTATTTTAAAAAGTAAATATTGACCAAAATGAGTATATTTTTCATTACAGAATAATATTTTCATATATACAGTATGTCATCTGTACACTTAAACTTTGAAAGTATGTTGACAGTAAAACTGTTTTGAATATTTTTATCAAATTCATGTTCGTCAGATCACCGTGTGTGTTCCATTAAACAAATTTAAAACTATCGGAAAAGTTGTTTTCGGAGAAAAACTTTTGACCATAATATAGACGTCGTCCAAAGCAATATAATTTTTGTATTTCCATATAGAGGCTTTTCACGATGGAAGTTATTTTGTACCTTCACCATTATGACACCTACCCATAGAAGTCTCGTAAACCATAATATTCACGTTCTGACTTGCACCTTTCAAACAGATCTGCATAAGCTTCAGACATAGGCTCTATGAGGCTTTCCATTTCTTCAGCTGATGCACTAATTTGCCTAGGTAAAACAGATTAACGAATTGATGGAGTAGAAATTGGAAGTTAAAGCAGGAAATAATGTGGTGCCTTTTGAACCCTTTTACGCTTATTCGTACATCGGCATGGAGCAGAGTTTTTCAATATGTTGTCAATTTCAAGGCTTACTTAGAGATAAACAAAAATAGATCATTAATTGAGATGAACTGTCAACCATGGCATTGCCTTTGAAGCAATTTCAATTACATACCTTAAATATACAATAATCTTTATAACACAAAAAAAACAACCGAAAAATCAACACAATTGGTCATATCCCTGTTGATTCCAGGAAACATTAGTCAAAGTATTTATTTTTGATGTAAATTGTAATGCGAAATATCACCAATTCTCGTGCAAAACGTATATTTGATTTTGTTGCAATTATGCCGATCAGCTAACGCTTATTTGCTTTCATGAACAATAACAAATTTTGTCTGATAACAGTAAGTTCAGGTAATGTCAGGTAATGGTCCTAAGCTATGACCAAATGAATGCTCAGATGGGGAACGTACTAACCACCGGGAAACGTACTGTTTTCACCTTTTTGGCCGCCTGTTTACATGTGATTATGGCTATCGTCGCAGCATGTCATACAAATTACGCTTTCGTATTCTTTTCAATATCTGCTTACCTTGCAGTGTGTTTGATTTCTTCTCTGCTGGGAACATCTCGAATGACAAATATACCTCTATTCATCTTAGCTGGATCAAGTGCCCAGTTTGACATTCCTATAAATCCTACTTTCGTCAACTTTTCAGATGTGTCACTACCTTCCGCGCATCCTGATTCAAGCAGTGGATGAAGAGTCTTTTGGTAAGAAGTACAGAATGTAAGAAAGTCATTTAACATCAACCAACTGCCTCGGTGGCTAGCGGAGAACTGGCCAAAGTATACTATCGCACAATATATAAACCTTTGTGGTCATTTACTTTCCTAAATAAGGTGATAATTCAGTCTATATATATGAGGACGAATTTCGTGAAGAATAGGGGTTTACATCACTAATTACTTTCGTTTTGAAAGGAAATCGAAAATACTCAGAGAAACTTACATATTAAATACATATCACAACACATGTATTTACATTAGTCTTAAAATTAGCGACTTGTTCCTAGAAAAATGTATTTTTTTTCGATTGCGCATGATTATTTACTGTAACTTCATGCACTTGGTGGATATAATACCTTTAATGGCAACAAAGGTGAATCTTCTGCTAGACCCACTTCATCCAAGACTACGACACCAATAGTTCCATCATGGAGTTGTTCTTTCTGGAACTTGGCACACTGATTAAAAGTTTCAATGATATTTTGTGGGGTTGTATGCTGGCTGCATTGACAAGACCACATTTGCACCTGCAAACAAAAATGAACAAAGAAATACCATTTAGTCTCCATGATAACTTCTTGTTGGATTACTAAAGGCTTGAATTCTGTTTTAAAATAATCGCAATCATACCAATCCATAATCCAATGACAGTAGGTCGGAATTCGCAAGACAATAGCTGTAAACATAGACACAAAACAGCACAGAACAGACAATAAATAGACGGTACACAAACAAAGTCATATTCATGAAAGAAAGATATATGGACCTCTGGCCAGAAGACCAAGAAGTGATGTCAGGTGTTTCGAAAATAGTAAGCGCATCCTGCCCCAAATGTGGCACCCGCCATATATCAATCTATAAGTCAGATAGGTAGTGGTCGCTAACTAAGGCCCAATGTCACCGATGCCATCAGTGATCATTTGTCGAAGAGAGATATTGGATGTTGAAGAGTAATATGAATTATATTTTGAATATAGCTTACCGATTTCATGTTTCTGAAGAATTGGTTGCATGACCCTATTCCTTTCATGTTATTGTCAACTATGGTTTTGGCGAGAGATTTAGAACTTCCAGGCTTTCCAATGAGAAATATTGGGATACGCAACTCCAAACATAGTATAATCATGAAGATGTTCTCTTTCAATGCATCATTCTTCGCAATGTTCGGGTTTAGCTGAATCTGGTCCATGAAAACATCTTGGCAACTACAGGGAAAAACGTCAGAATAGAAGTGAAAAAATATGTTAAAAACTTTTACACAAGGTTGTTGTAATAGCCATTCGATTATGAAGGTTTCAGGATTGGCGAATGGACTGTAGTGGAAAAGTCATGCATGGCAGAGTTGGATTGTTCATTTAACATTGTTGTCCATATTTCGTAAGATCATTTAGGAAGGGAATATCTTTAGAAACAGCTGAATGATCTGTTCCATATATCCTATGCCATTCTATAACGTGTAAATCGGTGTTGAAGTATTTGCTTGAATACATCATTGAAGAAAGGACTTACCTTTCAATTTGAGCCTTTATGGTGTCAGATACATTACCAAGGCTGTACTGACCTTTAAAGCAATTCCTCTCATCAATGAACTCTAGATATTTTTGGCGATTAACAAGTGATGACAGATAGCATACTCCCATGGTAAGTATAACAGCGCGTGTTATTCTTTCCACTTCCTTTTATGCAGAAGAAGCAAATCATTATATTGAAAAATTTCATGAAACACAGCAACATGTATAGAGATGATTTATGGCTCATTGCATTAAATTCAAACTTTAAGTTGAGTGCAGTAGATAGGGCATTGTTGGTATTGAAAAAATCCACCACATACCTTCCTCTACAAGAATCAGAATCTACGTCAATAAAATGACCTACAAAGTTACATTTTAACTAGGTTTTACATTTTTATAAGATTTTAAACTAGTTGACTGTAACAAAGCTTCATCGTGTATTTAAATTCAAACGTATGACCTTCAAAAGTTCTATGGACAGCATGTATGCAAAAGGATCTGATTTAAGCACTGTTTTCAATTGTCACCCCATCCTTTCATGTTAATATTACCGAGAAACGTCTATCCAAATTATGTTTAAGTTTATGGTTGATTGAATTCTCAATATTTTCTATTTCATACTCTATGAATGCAAACATGGGCATTTTTGTTCCCGCAGTTTATTAATGTCATATACAGGTGCTATATCTACCTCCCTAATGCAAGTGAGTAGTTGTTAGCAGTTAAGAGTCAATGCAATGCCGCCAATGCTGGGATTCCTGCTGGAATTTTACAACTTGGAATCTTGTGATTTCTGGCGAGATTCATTAGAAGTTTGACTTGTAGACTATTGCCGATTTTATGTGTCTACTTCGTTGATATTTTTGTCAAGCTTTTGAAAGCAGTGAACACTGTGGTCGAGTAAACTGTAGACACATACTCTCTTTTATAATGACAGGATTCCCTTAGACTGACTATATAATTTGATGCCCATTTTGGAGTATCTCTGCATAGGTGTACAATACACATGCAGGTGATACTCAACGAAGATTATGCTGCAGTGTATGGCTACAGATGTTTTGAGCAGTCATGCTAGCATAGAACTGAATTGTTGCTGTAGTATCAGTAAGTGCAATAATCGCAATCATACCAATCCATAATCCAATGACAGTAGGTCAGAATTCGCAAGACAATAGTTGTAAACATAGACACAAAACAGCACAGAACAGACAGTAAATAGACGGTACACAAACAAAGTCATAATATGATAGAAAGATATATGGACCTCTGGCCAGAAGACCAAGAAGTGATGTCAGGTGTTTCGAAAATAGTAAGCACATCCTGCCCCACATGTGGCACCCGCCATATATCAATTATCGCAATCATACCAATCCATAATCCAATAACACTAGGTCAAAATTTGTAAGACAATAGTTGTAAACATAGACACAAAACAGCACAGAACAGACAGTAAATAGACGGTACACAAACAAAGTCAAATTCATGAAAGAAAGATATATGGACCTCTGGCCAAAAGACCAAGAAGTGATGTCAGGTGTTTCGAAAATAGTAAGCGCATCCTGCCCCACATGTGGCACCCGCCATATATCAATCTGTAAGTCAGATAGGTAGTGGTCACTAACTAAGGCCCCATGTTACCGATGCCATCAATGATCATTTGTCGAAGAGAAAATAGTAAGCGCATCCTGCCCCACATGTGGCACCCGCCATATATCAATCTGTAAGTCAGATAGGTAGTGGTCACTAACTAAGGCCCCATGTTACCGATGCCATCAATGATCATTTGTCGAAGAGAGATATTGTATTTATCTACCAGCTTGCGATACCTGCCAAAAAAGCGTTTGAATGTAGAGACAAGTCTTGCTCT
>LD350833.1:108422-119723 GCA_001465055.1 Ptychodera flava
GAACATTTTGAAGATCCTGCGATAAACCTAGCTTTGTAAGGTGTTTTGTGGAGCTTTGGTATCCAGTATAAGCTAGGCAACTTATTATGGTCATCCTTTATTGTAAGATTAAATTTATCCACGAATGACTTATGGTTTGCCAAAATTTCAGATTTGCTGAACATTGATTGTCTGTAAGTGGAGTTGGTGGAGGTCTTAGTTACACCAAGTTCGTCTATAAGACATTCAAAATAATACTTCTTACAGACAAATACAATGTTATTGGCATCTTTATCAGCAGGAACGACAACATATTTGTCATGGATATCATTCAAACACTTAACAGCATCAGGATCTTTAAATACAGAATAGGGTCTTCTGCAAACATGTGATCTTAGTCGACCAATACGGCCATGAACTATTTTCCTCACAGATTTGACCCATTCTGACAGTGTGTCCAACTCTACATCCTCCCTTTTAGCCCATTTCCTGGCATACTCTTCAACAGAGTCCATAACGATCTTAAAATTATGGTTCCAGTTGATCCTTTGAGGTTCTCTGAACTTGGGTCCACAAGATAATATCTTACGAAGGTGATGATGTTCAACCAAGTTCAGATCACCAGTGATGACATGGCCAACTGGAGTATATTTGAAGGGAAATGTAGAGCAGTCACAGGATGCTGGTGTTTGAAGGAATTCATCAATATTTAAGTGCCTCAATGCCTTATTTTAATTCAATATTTTATTGGAGATTGTCTTGGTATATTGATATGACAGAATAGGTACAGGCTGGTTCTTAAAGTATACAGGTATAGTTGATGTAACTTTTTTGTTGTGAAGTATATTGCTGATATTAATGGCATCAATTCCTTTGTTATTAAATGGAAGATGTATGAAATGACGATGATCATCAGTTATAGGTTCAGCACGAACAGGCTTGTATAGTCTGTATAGTGCAATATCAGCAATAATACTGACCAGTCTGTACGGTTGTTTGTTCGGATCTGTCAAAGACAATCCCAATGCATAGACATGCAACCTTCTCAAGTCCTTGATGGAAAGAGCAAATAATGAAGTACGAATGTGATGGAAACCTAAAGGCTTCTGTAATAAAAGAAGCAGTTCATGAAATGTGTCAGCTATAGTAGTTATAGTAGCAAGTCAACTATAGTAAGGTGTTTATTATTATTTTCTTGCTGTCAGTACACCTTTATTATCAGTTTGACAGATTTTCAATTTTAATAGCGCCGAAAGATAACCTAACCAAAACTACAGAATTGCAGCTAGCATAATATAGTTCGAAGGAGAGAGATGCTGAAGTTTAAGGCAAGCCTTCACCTTGTAGCAATAACGTTATCACTGGAAATGAACAACAACATGGATAATAGGTCATATTGCAAAATCTCACATCACCAGAGAGTCAGGTATCAATTTAGACCCCTATTGAATGGTTTTCAGAGTTCCGAGTTATATTAAATCAACGAAAAATTGATCCCACTGATCTCTGTCCTATTGATAGTCAATACTCTCAGTGTAACTCTTTCACCCCAAAATATTAACTTGTGAGCAGATTTCTCAATTCCCATTGGACTTATAGGGTATACCAGGATGTGGTAATGTCGTATGTGTATTAATAGCTCAACATATTCGTGCCGACCTTAGGGAGGAGGTTTTCAGTAATTTCGCCTATAATGGTATCCTCGAAAACATTATTTATAGCGACAAAGTCGGCCATTTTCATGAATTTGTTCGATACGAGATACTACTTATATATATTATTTGACAAGCTGAAAGATACTGAATGAATGGATAGATAAAAAAGATAGACAGATAAAAAAATAAAAGAAACCATCGCGAGAATGAATAAATTTATTCATTCTCACGATAGTTTCATTTATGGTGTCTACAACCAGGGTCGAATATATGGTCACCGATTCATTATCTTTCAACATGTCAAACAATATAAGTAGTATCTTGTATCAAACAAAATTCATAAAAAATGGCCGACTTTGTCCCTTTACAGCGGACACCAATTAGTACCGGAGACCAACTTTGATACGCCCCTATCAATTTCCCTCGCAGTCTTCCAATATCCGTAGGAAAACACCCAATTACTTTGTTAATAATAAACACACTGCGCCTACTGCGTTTTCTCCATTCGATCTCCCTGTGCAAGCTTCTCATGGATCAAACCATTTCGCGTCAGTTTACAGCTACGGCTGTTTGATATCAGTGTATTCAACGAAACTCACGGCACACTGGTTATATATTACACAACAATGGGCCGCTGGAGCTCCCGAGACAGTATCGTTAGGAACATGACACGTTTTTCCAGTACTTTCTTGATCCTTTGACACTGCCCACCCCGTCACCTAAATAGATAAATCTCATAACACAGTCACGTCCGCCATTGTTTATTTTCATTCACTAACCACGATGCTAGTATTCATCCTCTGATCATGAAGTTCTTTTGTTGGAAGCAATTATCCTTTCATCTGTGAAAAGTTTTTACTGGTGACTATTACAATTTTTACTGGTATGTTGTTATTATCACAAGATGGAGGCTGTTTTTATATTGGGATATTGAGTTGCTTTTCCGTGCAGTCAATCATTGACATTTTCTCTACACTCTACAGTCCATGAGTCAATGCATGGCAGTTTATACTATGCTGTTGGTCGGCAGCCGGCAGCATGAATGACGCTCTCGAGTCAAATTTAAGGGGGTTTTTTGATGCTGAAATTTCACCAAAATATCTTTTCTGTATCCAGCGATTGTATAATCAGTTTGATTTGAAACAGCGATATAAAACACTGTGTCAGTTAAGCTCTTGAAATCGTGGCTGAGTTTTGATGTCTTTTATCTATGGTTGTCGATCGGTATCACTGTGTTAGGGCCTGTACAGAGAGACCCTGATGTTAGCAAGGCATGCCAATTCATAAAATCGTGAGAATATTTTTATACTCTATCGACGTCGATTTGCCTTACAATGGATTTACATGCGAGACAGAGCATCACAGAAAAATGGTTGACAGGCGTATCCCAAATCAGTATCACCACAGAAATGCATCGCATTCTCCGCACTGTGAACGATGTCATAATGAAATACCAGAGAACCGGGCTTATCCACCTGTAGAAGTTCACCAGCCGACCGAGAGTCAAATCAGGGCCTCACTAACACTAAGTACAACGACATTGTCTTCTACTAGCTATACTAACAGGCTGTAACTCAGTCGTTCCATGTGAATGTTTCTAATTTTACCGTGGAACTCAACTTGAACTTGAAAAATTGCCATTGCTGTATCCATGTGCTCTTACACTGACATTTGTTTACTTTGCAAGATCAAGGAATTTACTATTAAAGTTTGGGTAAAGTAAGAGTAAAGTAAGCCTTTATTGAAATCCTATCCCAGTTGGGATCTTGATAATAAAATTCAATAAAAGTTTTACAAAATCAACAGATATATATATATATATATATATATATATATATATATATGTGTGTGTGTGTCTGTGTGTGTGTCTGTGTGTCTGTGTCTGTGTAACCGGAGTTCGACTGTCAATTACTTAGTCAGTCGGCACTTGGGATCTTGATACCAAAGTTCAATAAAAGTTTTACAAAATCAACAGATATATATATATATATATATATATATATATATCTATATCTATATCTATATCTGTGTCTGTGTCTGTGTAACTGGAGTTCGACTGTCAATTATTTAGTCAGTCGGCACTACCCGGACCCCAGTTGATATTATCTAATCAACAACAAAGGGAAAGAATGTTTATCGTACAGTTTGCGTTGCAGTTTATGTTAAGGTTTTTTTCACTACAACTAATATTTCTACTACTAAAGATAATAATAAGAAAAAATAAATAAAACACTGGTCTACAATGATTTAAACTGATACCGTTACTGGAAAATAATTTCCAGGCGCAAAATCTAAAGTTCATCCCCAATATTAAAGTTACAGGTAATGATAAAATGGTTGTCTTTACACACAGAGTCCTTCTAGACGATCCTCCCTGGGGATTCGGTCTTCCAACCCTGGTTGTAATAATCGGGTTGACGATTGACACGAACACTTCCGGCCCTCCTTGGCTCTCCACTCAGGCCACACAATAGGAACACACACAGTCTAACAGTAATTCATTAACTGGATCTCCTCTGTGAGCACAGTCATGCAAAAGACGAATGGCAATTGTATTAGCGTTTCCTCCTCTTTACACAAAATTCAATCAGGATGAGACTAAGTCAACACGAAACAAAACTAAGAATTACAGAAAAGTTCATTCAAAATCAGAAAACCCAAATTTCAACATGTTTAATAAAACTTCACTACTTTATAAAACACTACTGGAATTAAACTAACTACAGAATATCAATTAAGAAACTTTTCCACGTTAATTGGGGAAAACACATGGTCCTTCCACGTTTTAACTTGAGGGGTGTATCTCACACTCTGAGACTTTTAAAAATTCATTGCTTTCAATACCAAAGCATTCAAATACACATACCTGTAAGCACAGTCATGTAAACGACCAACCACGTTGTCTTGCATTATTTTTCTTGGTAGTAAAACGGATAACAATTCCCAACTGTATGTCCACACCAAAGTACTGTCTTCAAGCATTGCAATGCATTGTGGGTGAAGACGCTATCAATGACAGTCCAAACATGTGTCATCACACTCAATAACACGCAGTAGACCTAATCACATGACTTACAATTGTAACCAGGGTTACACATTCCTCTCAGATGGTTCCACACTCTGGGTGTAAGTTACTTTGGTAATTTATATAATGAGACTCAAAGTTAAAACATTAAAAACTTAAAAAGGCAAGGATCATTGTCAATGTAACCCACTATTGTTTTTAACTGTCAGTCACTCTGATCATAATTCACGTCTTTGCAAACTAGAAACATCTCTGTACCTGGTATAGGTATTACATGAGTGGTAGGAGTTAGCAGGCTTAGCAATTTAAAATTTGCTTGTACCCCCCATTCGGTCATAGGTCAATTAATCAGCAGGTCGTCCAGCATTCTGTCGTTTTGGTCTCCTTCTCGGGGTGGTTGTGGCATGATTTCCACTTCATTCTGGCGTGTTTCTCATTGGTAAGGCATATCTTTTGTATCAGTAGGGTCGGTTACTGTTTCTATGGTGCTGATATCGTTGTTGTCGGTTACTGTGGGCGATGTTTTGGGGATTGGCAGGTTGGCAAACAATGCCTCCATATGTGAGTCAGCGTCTGTCTCCTCCTTATCAGTCTGTTTTCTGGCGGACTGTCCGGTAAGTGGTCTTCTTTCTTCAGTTTCAACCTCTTCTAGTTCTGAGGCACACAAATAGCCGATAGGAAGTAGCATGTTCCTATGTAGTGTCTGTTGCACCCGATCTCCAGTTTGTCAGTAGTTCGATGATCTTGTCCATGGCCTTCTGACACTCTAGGGTCCATCTATCGCCAAATGGTTCTGTAGCACTTCTGAATGGCACACCATCATGGTGGTTGTACTTCCCTAGCCTCTTTCTCAACTTCGGAAGGATATACCCAGCAGTCAGGTCGTTCATTGGCTTGACAATTTGGGCATAGTTCTCAACAAAGCATCGATAGTATCCTGTAAATCCGAGAAATGTCTTTCACTCTTTAATATTCTTTGGGGTGGGCCAATTCTTTAAAGCTTTTATCTTGCCGGGGTCGGGGCTCAAGCCATTTTCATCAACTTTATGTCCAACGTAGGTGACTGTCCTCCGGAATAGCTGACATTTCTCAGGTGATAATTTCAAACCATACTCAGCTAATCGGTCCAGCACTTTCATTAGCCTGTCTTCTGCTTCGTCAACAAATCTACCGAATATGATCAAATCATCCAAGTATATCAATAGTTCAATCAGGTGCATATCACTCATACATTTCTCCATCAGTCTCTGAAAAGTGGCTGGTGCTCCTATTATTCCCTAGGGCATCCGTTCAAACTGGTAGAAACCAAGGGGACATATAAAAGCTGTCTTCTCCTTGTCTTCCTCCGCCATGGGAATCTGATTATAACCTGACTTCAAGTCCAGCACAAGAAACCATGTACACCCATTTAGGCAATCGAGTGCTTCCTGTATCTAGGGTACAGTGTACTGATCGGGTATTGTCCTCGTGTTTAGAGTCCGAAAGTCCACACACATAAGTATCGTCCCTGTTTTTTTCTCACTAGTACAATAGGCGAAGCATACTGGCTCTTCGACTCCTTTATCATACCGGCGCGTGGCACTTAGTATCGTAAAAGTCCACTGGTGCAATCCCTGTGACCTCTCTCGAAACAGGGTCGGGTCACTCAGGGGAATGCGATATTCAATGGCTGATGTGTGTCCTACATCCCAATTGTGTTGTGAAAACACATGGTGTTGTTGCTTTAGCTTCTCATTGATTCTGACCTTGTCCTCATAACTAAGCGGGGAGTCACCAAAGTCAGCAATGAAGTCTGCTTCATTGTCCTTCTTGTCACCACTGTCCTGTGCTGTCACTTTCGTGTGGTAACTGCCGCACTCAGTATTCCCCTCAGAGCCCTTTTGTTCTGGTTCAGGTATAAGTTCACTGGGTTGTATGTGCCGCACCAATTCTGGTAGGACTAAATCAACAACAACACGTCTTGGCATAATGGTTATGTTATGTCAGGTCTCGTTATGTACAATGACTTTAACTTGGTGGGTACTCCCTGGCAGGAGGGTGGTGACACTGCTCTTTACTATTAATCCTCCTGGTATGTGGTGATGGGATGGGGTTTCCACCAACACGGTAGTTTCTGGCAATCCAATTATTCCTCTTCCTATTCATCTCAATGGCATTGTATTTCCACTTGGTATAGTAACCGGTCTCCTTCCTGCTAGCCTAACTGGGTTGATCCGTCCATCATGGCCACAATTGTCGAAGGCATCTATCCTCTTGTACGCTTCGGTGAAGAGAGTTGCCATTGGTAATTTCTTCAGGTAATGCTTTCCCCCTATTTCTTTACATCTATGGGCCATATTACAAAATATACTAGTGTTGGTATCGCAGATCACGGGTACCTCTCCGCTTTGGTAATGGTCTGGAGTAACTAAAGCAAGTGTTTCACAAGTCTCCTCCACCCCCGCTACTTCCTTAGGGAACTGAATGGATACTATAATATACCCATAGTACGGAACCACTTGATCATCTGCACCACGTACTACCAAGTCTTCAATTGGCTTGACGTGGCAGTGAGACAGGTGTCGGTCATAGAACGAGCGCGAAATGAGGGTGACCTAGGAACCACTGTCAAGTAAACACTGGCAACTGATACCATCGACGAACACTTCTGTAGTCATAATCGCAATCATACCAATCCATAATCCAATAACACTAGGTCAAAATTTGTAAGACAATAGTTGTAAACATAGACACAAAACAGCACAGAACAGACAGTAAATAGTCATACTATCACCCTTCGGGTAATGGTGTACTGGCTACGGAATGCTCGTTAACTTGTGCAATGTTGTCAATTTGGTCCTTTCTTCGTGGGTATTACTGGCACTACACTCTTCTTGGACATCCACGGGCCCCTCTACTGTGGGTGTACCCGGTAGTTTTCCCTTGAACTCGAAAAATGCTTGTGCGAACTTCTGCTTGACCAGCTGTAAGTCTGGGCTATCCTTTCTGAGACATTTCTTCTCCGTATGTCCGTCCAAACCACAATTAAAGCAAAAGTTCAAATTCTTGAACATATCAGATTCTACTGGGTTAGAACTCAATGACTCCGCTGCTGATCTCGATGTTTCTGGTGTTTGGGTGGAGGCTGGTGTCAATACCTGGGACTGGTTCTGATCTCTCCTCCTGCAATTTTGCTGACGGGGGTTGTTGCTGGCCCATTGGCATTGACCAGTTGTTACTCGAGGCTGGCTGTATGGGTGGCAGGCTGGCACTCTTGGAATTAGAGTTCTTATCGAGTGTACGCTAATAAGTATCTCTGGCACAGGCAGGTTAATATCCATGTGACCCCGAGGTGATTCGAACATCAATGGACTACTTTTTTACCTGTCGCACACTGTTACTATGGTATTGCAACAGTAATGCGTGGCAGTGCGAATTCTTTCCAGCACGCGCATAGTTATCTACAAATTCATATAAAAATGACATTTTCTCTTTTCAATGTTTATTTATTGTTCTTTCTCGAGTATTCATATATACGGCCTTGGTAAATAACTTCGAGTGCAGGAGGGGTCACAATTCAAGAAAATACATCATCAGCAGACGATACAGGGGATTCGCCCAAACATCAGAACAGGTCAAAGCCTTGTTTCTTCCCAAATAATTACACTATTTAAAAGTAGTTCCAATGGTAATTATATTTTTCCAGTTCGTGTTTTGCTATAAACTTATAGTAATTAGTTTTCAAACTGATGAACATTTTTGCATCAAGGATGGACTTTGTATTTTCAGCGACCACGTAAACAAGACACCTGTGGCAGAGTCATTATTGGCGACAGTGCAAGGTATTGTGGGAAAGACACGCCGAAAGGAACTCTGCGGGGGAGATTGGGTGGCTGGTTGTCATTTCCCTTCATCATCTGATCCATTACCTGCTGCACTACTTGCTGTATAGCCGACTTATCCAATGATTTCTGTACCACTGGTGCTGATGTTGCGGTTGCTTCAAAACTATCATAGATATCGGTGAAATTTGTACTGGCACTCGGCGTTGGCCCCTCATGGGCTCTTTTCTTAGCTTTCTCTTTTTGATATGCTTCCCGCTTCCTTATCATCTGCAATAACTTGATGTAACTTGGCGGATGGTTGAGTTTCGTATCGAGTTGCAACAATTACAAATGGCTTTCATTGTATAACACCAAATCGGTGAACTGTTTCAGGCGAAGGTAATCGGCCTCATACTCTTTGACACTGCCTTGTCGCAACAGAGTCTGTAACTCCTTCAAATACTGAGAATGTGACCACTCTGATTTCTGATAACACGACTGAAATGCCTTCAAAGACTCGGCAGGGTTAAGTCTTGTGCCGTACGAACCCTCAAGGGCATCAAGGTTATCACTTACTGTCAAATTGGGTGTTGGGGTCAATGACCTAATAGTGTTCATAGCAGGTCCGGTTAAGCTTTCATCAATACGTTTCTTCTTTTCTGCATCTGATACGTTCCAATCGTTGATCATTTGCTCTGCTTGATCTGCCCAACTTTCATAGTCGACTTCATTTACTGGTACAGGCAGCCTACCGGAGAAAACTCTCTATTTACGATACCACCCAGACTCATTAGTCCTTGGTTGCACGTTAATCACAATATCTCCATCATATCCATCCAAGCAGCATCAGGACCAGCTTAGCGTGGCGGTGGTGATCTGCTTGGGTGTCTTTCTCTCGGCTAGTAAGGCAAACTATTCCTGGGAGGGGTAGGCAGTGGAACGAAATCTGCTGGTTCTCTGTCATTTACTTCATCATAGCCATCCAATGCAGCCAATTGTGCTGGGGTCAATGGTGGTGGAGTCTTGATTGCCTCCCGACAATCACCCAAATTCTTCTTTAAAGGTTCTGGTGCCTCCCTCGTCCGGCGGTAAGATGCTCCATCGTTGCTGGCCATAGGCAGGGAAACCTCTCTGACTTTGACCGAATGAGGGGACCTCAGCATTTTAAAAAAGCGAGGCAACAAGAGTAAACATCCAAACACTAGTGTCGGCTCCACTCTTTTTCATATGCCAATAATCAGCCCATCCCCTCCGTGTGGCTGAGTGGCAAAGCACATCTATTCCCCCATCACATCTTAATATTTTTGTTAAGTCGACATCTTTATATTCTCTGGTAATAAACTGCAATAAATCACTCACATCATTAATAGTTGCATGGGAAACCCAAAAAACTAATCCATGTCTAAGATCAATAGCATTCTTATCATATATTTCAACTGCTTTACTCTCAAGCTCATCCATTTTCTCGTCAACAAACAAAACAAAACAAACAATGCAATGAAATACTGATATCAACAAGGTTGGTCTTTTGTTATCTATACTCTTAACTGTTAAGGCACTACTGCAACATTGACTGCACGATAAATAATCCCGGGCGAGCGTCCATTTCTGTAACCCGGAGTTCGACTGTCAATAAATTAGTCAGTCGACACTACCTGGACCCAGTTCATATTATCTAATCAACAACAAAGGGAAAGAATGTTTATCGTACAATTTGCATTGCAGTTTATGTTAAGGCTTATTTCACTACAACTAATATTTCTACTACTAGCTAATGATAATAATAAAAAAATAAAACACTGGTCTACAATGATTTGAACTGATACTGTTAATGGAAAATAATTTCTTGGCACAAAATCTAAAGTTCAACCACAAGAATAAAGTTCTGGGTAATTATAAAATGGCTGTTGTCTAATGTTAATTCACTGAGCTAATGTTCATATGGTTGTACAATGGCTGCTCCTTCAGTTGTAGCTCAATGTCCATCCTGTTGCTATGACGATGACAGTCTATCCAATAGGAAACTACTTTACACACAGAGTTCTTCTAGACGATCCTCCCTGGGGATTCGGTCTTCCAACCCTGTTAGCAATAGTCGAGTTGATGATTGACACGAACACTTCCGGCACTCCTTGGCTCTCCACTCAGGCCACACAATAGGAACACACACAGTCTATCGGTAATTCATTAACTGGATCTCCTCTGTGAGCACAGTCAGGTAAAAGACGAATGGCAATTATATAAGCGTTTCCTCCTGTTTACACAAATCTCAATCAGGATGAGACTGAGTCAACATGATAGCAAATACATTCTACAAAAATCCCATTGAAACAAAAACTTAGAATCACAGAAAAATTCGTTCAAAATCAGAAAACCCAAATTTCAACATGTTAAATAAAACTTCACTACTTTACAAAATACTTCTGGAATTAAACTAAAACTACAGAATAGCGACTGATAACTTTTCCATGTTAATTGTGGAAAACACATGTTCCTTCCACGTTTTAACTTGAGGGTGTGTCTCACACTGTGAGACCTTTAAAAATTCATTGCTTTCAATACCAAAGCATTCAAATACACATACCTGTAAGCACAGTCATGTAAAAGACCAACCACGTTGTCTTGGAATATTTTCCTTGGTAGTAAAATGGATAATAATTCCTAACCGTACGTCCACACCAAAGTACTGTCTTCAAGCAGTGAAAATGAGTAGAGCATTGCAATGCATTGTTGGTGAAGACGCTATTAATGAAATTCCACACATTTGTTATCACACTCAACAACACGCAGTAGACCTCATCACATGACTTACAATCGTAACCGGGGTTACACACACACA